>BMAW01128667.1:1725112-1864358 GCA_019974015.1 Nephila pilipes | reverse complement strand
AAATATTCCTTATTATTCAGATTTCAAATATTCCTTATTATTCAGATGAACTGGATTATAACATCAATATCAGAAAATATCCGATATGATGAATGTACTATTCAATATATCCAATAGATTTTACATTTAAATTCTGCTCAATGCTTCTGCTCAAAAAATTACAAAATACGATGATTAAATAAAAACTTACTTTAAGCAACTTCTCTTTATCATTTTAAATTCCTTGGTAATTTTCTGTATATATATAGCAGTATAGAGAGAAGTAATATTTTACAATTATATTTGTGAAGAGATATCGTTAACGTTGAATTATTATTAAGAAATATCAGTGATATCTGGATAAAATCTACCCAGCAAATTAATTGACCCCGATGCACATAATGTTGTAAATTACAATAATTAATGTTGATGTCTTTGTTTTTAGGAAGCAATAGATTGAAGTAACCCGTAGCATCGTAAGGTTTTAATTACTGTTCCAGTGTATTATAAAATAGTTTTAATTATTTCTAAAAATAATCAAGATATAAACTTAATTGTTATTTATTATTCTTCTGCACATAATCACCATCCAGCGTTATACACTTTTTAGCATTTCTTGACTTTTCGAAGGTAGTCACTGTAAAATTCAGCAGATCGAGCTCCATCTTCTCCGTACTGAGGGTTACTTCAGTTTACGGCTTCCTGAAATGAAATTAATCAACATGAAATTTGAAATTTACTGCATTGTGTACGTGAAGATAAATTAATAAATAGAATAAAATTTATCCAGATATCTCGGTTTTTCTTAGTAATAATTAAGTCCTGACGATACCCCTACGTAAGTTTTAGTTACGTTATATTGTATTCATCTTGTCTAGTTTGTCATACTAGAAAGCGAGGGAAAAAAAACTTAGCTATTATCATTGTACCTAGGGGCTTTTGATTCTGATTTCCAGGTGAAAGATTGTTTTTAATCAATTGGTTGAAAACTTCATAGACTTAAGAAATAAGACAAGCTGTTATAACAGAATTCCTCTAACACATGACTAAGGATTGCAATACGGGTAAATTACGAAAAATTACGAATTCTAGTCTGATACAGTTATCAATAATTCAACATAATTTTTTCTAGTAATTCGATGAATTACTTATTTAACTACAAGCATGACTTTTCTACATTTATTATGCACATAGCTGTTGTACACTTATTTGCCAAGTCACCGTCTTACTTTTTTAAATAAGTAATAAGAAATACAGTTTCAGCCGCCAAAAATGCTTAAAAGTTGTTTCCTCCTTTTTTCATGGAATAAATTTCTTAAATAAGGAAGTATATGAGAAATAATTATCAAGAAATAAATGTTTGAATAGCTTCACGATAGAGTGATGTAACAAATGAACCTATTAATTTGTATAAATTATAAGGACTATTTGTGTATAAGTTACTTGAATAATATTCCGGTAATCAGGGTAAAAAAAAAAGAATCTGTATTATATAGATAATA
Organism: Nephila pilipes; assembly: GCA_019974015.1. Lineage (NCBI taxonomy): Eukaryota > Metazoa > Arthropoda > Arachnida > Araneae > Nephilidae > Nephila > Nephila pilipes. The sequence continues at coordinate 1,862,877 of BMAW01128667.1, read as the reverse complement.
TTCCAATTATTTGGAATCCTAACTTAAATTAGTACAGATTCTTAAAAAATTACATAAGGTTGGATTTTTGTGAAAACTTTTTTTGGACTACTTAAGAATGCTACTTAAAATTAAGCTAATTCATTTGTATTCCCAATACAAACTGAAGTTGCATGAAAAACATTACAAAAATTGAGCACATCTGTACCAAGTTAGTGTTTAAATTTATCTTCAAAACCATAAAATAAAATGTAAAATAAATTAAAGAAAAAATTTTCAGTTTTAACTCGTGGATGGAATTTTAAAATTTGATTATTGGATATTTTCCTTCATTTTTAAGATTATAAAGCAAAATATTTTTATGATACAAATTTGGAAATTAGTAAGTAACATCATTCTATACATTACCATAAAAAAAACCTTTGGTGGCTAGTTACAATTTAAAATAAAATCGTGGAATGGATTGAACATATACATCCGTATAGTAAAAATGATACGCTATGAACCAGTTAGAAACATAGGAGGGGATATATATATATATATATATATATATATATACTGCATATTAATTGATCTTTGTGTGCATAATTGTGTAAATTACAGCTATTCATGCTGATTTGTTTTTTCAAGAAGCCGTAAATTCACGTAACACACAAGTAAGGAGAAGATAAGAGTTCAGTCCGCTGTGTTCTACATTGCCGAGATTTAGTGTTCTACAAGAAATGCATAACTACTAATGGTGACTTTGAGAAGTCTTAAGAAAAGAAAAGAGGAACTTTAAGAATAAAAAATAACTGAAAATCAAGTATTTTTTTATCTTGATATTTCTAAGTAATATTCAAAATTTTACGATACGGTGAGTTTCTCTAATCTATAGAATCCTGAAACCTTGCACAAAAATATGAATAGCTTTCCTTTACAATATTAAATGTATAAGCATAAATTAATATGCAGAATAAATTTTATTTTAATATTTCAGTTATTTCTAAGTATTAATTAAAATTTTACTATGCTTTCTCGTAAATCTCAATGATGTTTGATTCGGAAAAATTGGAATGTACAATTCCTTTGGTTCGAGATAATTACGTTATGGATTAAAAAGAAACTTCTTGATCAAAACATAGACAGGAGTACGACATTATAATTAGCATTTCTAGCATACAAAAAAATAAATTTAATAAAATCTTAAAAAAAAAATAGACTGGAGTATTTTGAACAGGAAACTATATGGGTAAATACATTAAATAGTTTACGAACCTTAAAGAATTATTTAACCAACAAATGTTGAAATTGAAATAGCTTTTCTACGACGGAATTATTTTATACAAAAATTAGGTGACAATCAAGAAACCAAAGTGTTGATCAATTATGTTTCTTACAAATGTTTTCATAATATGCTGATGAATAGATTATGTACTTAATTAGATATTAGCAACCAAAGAGGGTTTTGCTTTCGTACAACCACAAAATAATGTCCTCAACCACTTTTCAAAGAAGTCTTAAATGCCCTTGTCTTGTTTATTTTCATTTTACGGCAGCAATAAATAAATTAATTTTAAAATATATTCAATTTAATAATTTATCTTTTGCTTTCAGTTGAATATCTGAAAAGAGTATTACTGTCCATTTTAGTATTTTATCGTTTGCTTTAGTAATAATATTTATTGGAATAATTTAATAATTACATTTTTTAAAAAAAATTAACACCTTATTTGGCTATATCCGTTCTTTGCAAAACTTTATATAGAATAGTTTGCAAAGTGTATGATGGTGTTTTTTATAATCATTTTCATTGTGAAAAATTATTCATTACTTATAAGTTGTTATGAGGTTGTTGAATTTTATTTTTGATATTTATATTCAGAACACAACTTTTATTTACACAACATATACATTGTCACAGTACACAAGAATCAAATAATGTGCTGTATCATTATGGGTTTTCTTTAATATTTATGACTAAAAGAATTCCTAGCAATTTACTGGTATACTGCTTTTGTTTGAAAATTTTACAAATTATCGATAATAGGATTCGATAAAGTTGCAATTACCAATCAGCACAAAGTCATTAATTAATGATTTAAATTTTAAATTCATTTGTCACACGCAAGTCCCATGGTTGATTAAAAAGGTATTAGGTAATATTTAGTGACTTATAATTTAATGTTAATTGCAGGTACATGAACTGCTTAATATTATTCTCACTGATAAAATTCCTCCAATTAAAGTTTTTTGATTTATTTCTTTGTTAAATTAAAATCCTTTTTCAGTATACATTGACAAATGTTTATTCCCTTAATTTTCGCAGTAATATTTATTTTTAAAAAGTTTATTTTAAAGCAAACAGATAATTTAATAATAATGTAGAGAGATATTTTATTCCCCACCGATAAATTATTTTGGAGGCTTAGCAATTGTTCCTCATAGTTTCAAGTTTTAAATGATAGCATTTTCCCTCTAAACTATTTAAGCAGCTTCTGAAGAGGAGACTGGCAACAAGAAATCAAACATGGGATCATTCGTAAAACATTCGTCATTCTCCTCTCCTTCAACATGGGAGAAACGAACCTCGTGAGTCAGTCGGTACCATTGTGAGATCCTTCTCTTCTGGTTCGGGAACCGTTCTCCCCATAATGGACCTTTGCCGTTTTAATTCACTCTGGGAAAATGTGTGTACAGGCTGATTGCACGAATAAGTGGATAGGAAAAGGGGAGTGATTGCAAGTGATTATTGTTATATCATTGCAAAGACATTGCTGGAGATTTTTCAACACTTCAATCAAGGGTGGGACAGTAAACCGCTATCCGATTATCTGAGGTTAAATTAATAACAAAAGGTATCAAACATTTTTTTTGTTGCTTCTTTTTGAAGAGAGAGATTTTGCAAAAATTTTCAACACAACTCTTAATGCATTTTTTCAAAACATAAAATTTTCTTTTCCTACTGATCTTTTATTGAAGTATTTTTATTTGAGTGAATAAACGTACAAGATTAAAATGAATTTGAGAATGTAAGCATGCATTTAAAATAAATTCCATTTTCAGGGCAGGTCCTTGGATAAAATTCTAAAATACAGGATTATTCAAAATGAATTACCCGATTCTTTATTTTTTTTAAATGAACGTCACAGAATGAAAAATAATATATAAAAAATGCAAAGGACAAATATGGAAGTTTATTTTACAAGTGCTCAATATAACTTTTTTTTTTATTTATACTTATAATTCCAATTTGATAAGTAAATTCCTACTAAATACGTTAAGTTTCTATGTAATTGATTGTATGAGTATAGCAGTAGAAATCCGTTATTTAAGTTCACATAACTTTTCGGGTTTTGGCGGCACAAGCACTTTATCTCTGACAAATTTCCAAAGGATGGAATCGCATCGGGTCATATCAGGTGTTTGAGGTACCCAGCTGTGTAATATCGAGTCATCTAGTCCACTGCGATTAATTCAACTTCTAGAAAGCTTCTAAAATAGCTTTTGTGAAAAAGTTGCCCGAAGAACTTATGAAGACCATTTATTTTTCAAAATATAAAACTTCCACAGTTTGTATTCATGCATTACCTAACATTCTGTGTTGTTAATTTTTAAAAATATGGAATTTCGAAGTCGGATTATTAATGTTGGGTATCTTCGTATTTAAACCGATTGTTTCTGTTTGAAGTGTATTACTAACTAAAGTATTCCTTTATTTTCAAAAGTTTTCCAAAGGAGTTATTTCATATGTATTTTTACCATCGGGTGATATTGAATCGTTGTGATATATTTGAAATTTAAAAAATAACATGAAAAATATCACTAAGGAAAAGAATTAACTTTATTTAAAGAATCTTAGAAATATGTCTGTTTCAAAAGCGTATATTCGATTTTTTAAAAAAAATTCATTTGATTTTTAGAAGGAACTAGTTTTCGTTCTAACAGCTATTTTAACACATATACCTCCAATACCTCTGGTATAAAATTGAACCACCAGCCTATTTCGTATTAAAATAATGCATAATTGAATTTTTGCATTAAAAATTAGTGATACTCTGTAAATTGATGCAAAATCATCAAAATATGATTATTAAAGATAACTTCTTGTTTAGATTTAAAAAATCTTTGGGAAAATGAATTTGATCAAGTATCAGCGTTTCTTCTCTAGATTATTTGGTTTAAAGTTGCCAAAAAATCTCTTCAGTGTATTGTAAAAGAATAACTAAGAGATGTATTGTAAACGAAATTCACATTTCATGAAGCATATAGAGAAAGAGAGAGATTAGGAAAATAATTTTGTTAATGTTGTTATCTATTTGAGTAAAAAAATTTAATTATTTAAGCAAAAGAAACTGATTGTAAACCCCGAAGAACTTCTCAGGTATTGCTGTGAAAGTTAGTGAATACTTTGCTAATTGAAGAGTGAAATTAATGGTAATTCAATATCGAAATCTTTAAACAATTATTAAGGAGTTTTTTTTTTTTTTTTTTACTTAACAGTCAAATAAATGCTTCTTTATTTAAAGTTATTTTCGAAGAATATCATGTTATAAATATCTCAAATACTTAGCAAACTTATTTCTTATAGTGAACATATGTGTATGTAATCAGTATGTATCATCTGTTGTATGCTGTGTTAATCCCGTTTCATTTTTTGTAGTTTTTCTACTAAAAAACAGTGATTACATTTGTTGTGTATTTGATCAAAAGTTGATATGTATGCTATTTTCCGATATGCATATTAGAGAAAAAAATTACCTATTTAGAAGTTTCTGGTTATTAAAATTAAAATATGGTTCGTGAAATTATTAAATATGTTAAAAGAGAAACATTGAAGTTATTATGTGTGAGCATAACCTTTGTAAAAGAAATAATTAAAGTGTTGTTCTTGTTACTTTATTGAAAAACGATACAACGAGTTTTTGTTTCGTGATTATGCGTATCTTAATATCCACTCTGACTGTTCATCAAGAATTCTTTACAACTCATTGATTAATTTTCTCTGAATTTAAGTATTGATATTTTAACTTTCAACTGATACACTGTAGAGCAACTTTAGGTATATAAACTTTTATACGCGTTTATAAAATTAATTTATTCGTCTGGAGTAGTACATTGACTACTTTTACATGGAAGAGGGGGTATGGAAAAGTTTTAATTTTTACTAAGAAATAGCCGAGATATCGGGGTAAAATTTATTCTCCTTATCAATTCATCCGAATGCAAAAATTGTCGAAAATTACATCTATTAATGTTGGTATGTTTGGTTCCATGTAGCAGAAGATTGAAGTAACTCGCAGTATGGAAGAGATAGAGTGTAGAGGCCTTTGAAAGATTAAGAAACACTGGGTGAAATGCAAAACTATGGATGATGGCTATGTAGAGAAATCTTAAGAATAGTAAATAAAATCAAGTTTCTACTCGATTATTTTTTTAGCACTAATCAAAACTTTACGGTACGGAGGATTACTTTAATCTATGACTTCCCGAAAGCAAGCATTAAAAGCTGTAAATTTACAACATTATTTACACAAGATCAATTAACATGCAAAGTAAATCTTGTCCATATATATGTGAGTATTTTTCAGTCTAAAACTTTACGATACCTTCTCCTTGTTTTTTCTTTTTCTTTTCTTTTTACATTTAAACCTCAAAAAAAAAATATTTAATTCTGAATTATGTATTTTAAAATTATGATTTTGAAGTAATTTGCCTTTACATATCTGTATAGATATAATAATACTGTTACTGAGTGTTATGATTCCCATGCAATTTTTAATTAAAAAAAAATACATATTTTGGTAAATGTAAGTCTTTCTGTAAATTTTTGATTCAAATGAGTAATTTCATAATTTTTTTAGAATTGAAAGCATAATAGTATTAAATTGGAAGTATTTTTTAACAAAAAAAAAAAAAAAAAAAAAAATACAATTAGGGACCAAACCTTAAGTATTAAGCGAAGACTATGAAAAATAAGAATAAAATTCTTCATTTGTATGCCTTGGCCTTTTATTTGGAAAAAAAAAAAAAAACATTGTACACATGAGGTTTTCAATAAAATTAGAATTGCATTTTCAAGCATTTTTCTTTCTGCATTTCAAATACACACATTTCATGAAACAAAGAAAACCATAAATTTTCTGAGTGCCTTTTTCAGACAGTTTAAAATTCATTAAATTGGCTCATTGAATATGAAGGTCCAGATTCTCTATCGGTATGCCGCGCGCTATTAATCAGGCATTGGTTTTTGTTACGCAACCTTGCACAGCGGCCTGCACCCTGCTCGGATGCTTGTTAGGGGGGCTACAGAAGATACCGACCGGGATAGTCTACACGTCCGAAAACGTGAATCCAGATACATTGTTCACTGATGAACTGGCCTGCTCGCAGTAACGTTAGCGTTCTTGGTATCCCGGGGTGCAGCAATTATTCCTGATTAACTTTATGTTCTGGGCTAGGGCATGCTGGGAGGTTGTCTGGGTCTATGTTTTCACGCCCCACAGTGCCCTGAACAGACGATTTTCGGGTTTTTAGGGTCTGGTGGAAGAAAAGTAGGTGTCTGAAGACAGGAATTAAGACAACTGAGATTTTAAATGCTTCAAATTTTGCATTATTTATTTATTTTCCTGTTTAAAAATAAAAAAGCGCTTTGCTGAATCCGTAGATGCATAATCTGTGAGAATTTGATAAATAGAAAATTCCAAAACTGAATTTTAAAATTGAGAACAAATATACCATGCCACAGGAGAGTGATTGCTTATTAAAATTGCATTAACAAGCAACACGAGGGCTATTGACGTCGGTCCTCGCAATTTTAAACATTGGTTAAATGATGAGGAAGAACTCTGAGCTGGCACCTCCCTTTTTAAACTTCCATACCACACCTTTGGGAGAACTTTGAGTCTCAATCACACTTAACGTGCATGTGTCATCAGGGCTCGAATCCATGAATCGATGAAAACACTTGTGACATTGGGCTATTCGCGGTTTCTCTTCACTAACCTTGGGGACTTTCAATTGAGATTGATTGCTTTCACTAAACAACCTTTGCCCAACCAAAAATGAAACGTGATGAAGAACATTAATATGTAAAGCAGTTAGGAATGAAGTGAAACGGTTAAATTGAGAATTATATAAACTCCAGCTGAAGGAGTAGAGTATCCGAAGGAGGATCAGAGAGGCGTTGTAGTGAGAGGAGGTGAAGTCTAAGTGCTTTATAAGAGGAAGGGGAATTTACAGATTAGTATTGAGGTCCGAGTATAGATTACTCGGTTAGAGATTGGTTCTAGTATTTTCAGCAGTTGTTCCAGATTCGGAGTTATAGTTGATAAAAGATATTGGTAAGAAGCTGTTAGATTATTATTGGTGGGTTGAATTAAAGCGTTAGTAAACTTGACCTGGAGAGCACAATTATTGGTGTCATAATAGATATATATTAATAAATTGTGAAAGTTGTTTTGGTGGTTCTGTAATTATTGGTGTCGTAGTATTTAATATTTGAAATTAGTGATGGCACAAGATAACGCCCGGAGCGATCGGGTGTTACACACTGACGGTCGCGAGTTCGCGACCATGGCCACTGTGCCACACGCCACAAGTAAATACAGCTTCATTTCCATTTCTTAAAAAATGTGTTTCTTAGGGTTCTGGTACACTTTCCTCATAATCTACTTTATCCCTAGTTCTAGTATATTTCACATTATGAAATGAGGCTATTTCCTATTTAGAGAATGTATTAATATTTTAATAAACACTCATACTATCAACTTTAGCTCAAAATTAATATAAACGTTATGGGAAATTTAAATCATAAAATTAAAAAATTTTAAAAACTCATTGAACTCAAATGTTAATAAACTGCATATTTTGAAAGTTATAAATGTAGTAAATTTTACATAAGATGTATCTAAATGTAAGTTCATGCTTTATACACATAAAAAAACAGCTCTTTCTTATTCATTGCTCCTACATAACTACTTACGTTTACGAATCATTCACTTTATTTAAGCACATACATAAATATACAGATATCTTAATGTTGCAAAATTACTTCCTACGATTTTAATGTTATAAGGGCAGGATTATTGGCGTGAAAGAAGCTCGTTCTTTTTTGTCGAAGGCATCTCAGTTATCTTCAGAATCAGTGATTCAAACACTGGAATATTAGTGAAAATTCCAGTATTTAGGTTTGGCTGATATGTTCTTTTGTAATACGTCTGGTATTTTTCATCACAAAAGTCCGTTCTAGAAGTTGTAAGCTTCTTTCTTTTTGTGAATATGTTCCATGTTAAAAAAAAGTTCCACGATTAAAAAAAAATAATAAAACTTTATAAATATTACTGACGATGAAGTAAAATTTTTAATTCCTTTTTTTTTTTTTTTTTTTTTGTCTAACTGTATTTTTTTTTATTTTCTATTCACTTCATTTTAAAATATAATCACATAAATTTTTAAAAAAATATTAATATAGAACATTCAGTTGAGATTATTTTTACATGAATTAAAATTTAGAGTTTGGAATGTGGTTTTAGAAAAAAAAAAATTAAAAAATATTGTACTATTAATTCCCCTTCCTCTTGCATTACATTAAAACTGGAATACAAGAAAAAAATTCTGAATTTTATGCAGTTTTTTCCTTTCCACATGAAAATAGGAACATTCTGGGAAATCAAAAAACAAATGGGGTTTAAATAGGGTTTTTCAATAGCATTTTATGTACATATTATTAAAAGCTACTTCTGAAGTTTGACTGTAAGAGAGCAATTAAGTAGGAGGGAGAAAAGAAAATTAACTGGTATAAAAATATGACTATTAGGAATTATTCATATATTAACACTAATTCTACATTAATATGTAATTTATTTATTTATATTTTGTTGATTGGACTACTTTTGAAATTTTTTTTCATTCATACCGTTTGAAAAAGGCAAAAATATCATATGTTTTAATTATTTGTTACATGCATTTTTTTTTTTTTTTTAAAAAAAAATGAATCGGGATTTTTGTATTACCAATTCTTAACTAGCTATTTTGATTGGCCTAATAATTTTGAGCTTCCATAGATTTAATAATTTCCTTAAAACTATTTTTTCGTGAATTACTAAAAATGTCTTCATTGTTATAAAAACTCAGTAACACTTCAAGGCTTACAAAAAGACGAAACCAATAACTGTTCTGATGGAAAACGCTTCGATAATAAAAACATTAATGATTTTAAAAAATATCAAGTACATTTTAGTTATATTTAAATATTACATAAAATCATGTAAATTAAAAAAAAATGATTCATTATAACTCTTTCAACTTATTCTTCAAATATCTTCGAATTCTTTCTTTCAAGTCGCCCAAATTCGCTCTCTCTGATTCTCTTTAAAATTTTCTCTTTTTTTTCTGTAAATTAAATTTCTTTTAAAATAAAAAAAAAGGGATTTTACAACCATAAATCAACTATGCAATAAAACTTAATATTCAATATTTTATTGACAATACAGCGAGTATAAACTTTAAATTATGTAAAATTTATTAAAAAACTAAAAACAAACAATAACTTTTTTTGAGGCCAGCAAGAAATTAAATGAAAATGTTTTGAATATGACAGTTCATCATCACGAAACAATAAAAAAAAAAAAAGATTTTTCAAACTAGCTGAAAAGTTTTGCTCAAAATCTGAGGTACTGTAAATGATCATAAGTTAGATAGGCAGTTCTTTGATTCTTCTGCCACATTAGAAATTTTGGTTTTTTTTTTTAAAAAAAAAAAAATTGTATTTATATTATTTTCTATTTTTTCGCCTTTTATCTCTTTAAAAAAAAAAAATTAAAAAAGAAATTCATTTGCAATTTTATAATTGAATATTGTATTGTCATCCCAATTGAGCTTCTGTGCAAAATTTTAAGGCTCGAGCTTATCGGGAAGTGAGTGGAAAATTTATAAAACGATTTGTGCTAAATTGATACACAGTGAAAGGTTATAATAAGATGGGTTGGAAAAAACTATTTAAGTAGCACTCTTTGAATTAAAGAAATCGAGTTTTTTTTTTAATTCTAAATAATTAACTCAATTGATTACTTTTACAACAGCCACATATTTCCAAAAAAAATCACGTGTTTTAACTTTGTAAACGATTACACTTAACACTCTATTAAAGCGCGAGCAAGACAAGAAGCAATTACAAACTCCCCGAGTTAAAAGTCATCAAGAGTTTGTGTCACGGAGATGGGAGGGTGGGAAAAATCATTTTCTATCCCCTCTTTCCGCCAGAATGAACCCCGCCTCTAAAGCCCCCCTCCAAAAAAGAAAGAAGCACCCACCCCTCTAAAACGCTACGCCTGGCCGCCGGCGACAGGGGAGGGGGGCAGCAATTTCCACGCAACAACAGGTATATAACGGACCTACCCTGGCCCGGAGACACTCATAAGTAGAAAGGTGTGTGCGCATATCATCGGGATCCGATAGAGAAGGGAAATCGACCCACGTGTTGATGCGGAAGATATATACGGATTTGTTTTTTTAAGAGATATAAGAAATTTATGTTTCGTAAGTGCGTGAAGAGTTGGATATTTTATTGGTGTTTATAAATGTCTACGTGTTAGTGTGAGCTGTTTCTCGATTTTGTTTGGAATTATTAAGGTAAGAATTGTTTTTTCTTATTTCAATGATTCTGTTCATAAATTTAGAAGATGTTGTTTGAGGAAAATATATTAAGAAATTGTAAAAATGTTTAGAAAATTCCAAAAGGAAAAATTCAATTGATTGTTAAATTTGTTTCCTACATTGCATATGTTCCCTCTCTATCCTTTTAAGAATATCTTATGTTTTTTAAAAAACTTGATATAAATTTTAGGAAAAAATACTACCGATGTAATTTTTTTTTATCTATTATTATTATTATGTCTTAGAGTAGTATATTTTTTTGGAAAAATGATTAAATAAAATGTATTTTGACATTTTAGATATTTTTTTATAAACAAAATCCTCTTTCAATTCAAATTTTTAAAAATAAAACCAATTTTCTTTAAAATTTTAATAGGAATTTATATAATTTTAAATGTGATTCCTACATATTTTTTTCAACTAGAATATATATTTAAAGTGCAAATTTTTTTTAGTAACTTAAAATTCTATTTTTATTAAAGCTTACAGCATATAAATTTTTATTAAAATTATAGCATGCATATTTTTATTAAAAATTTATCTCTGTGTGTTTTTATTGTTAATGAAGTTTTGATTATTCACTATCCAGAATTTATTAATCATTGCTGAATTTAAATATTAGTCAGTTTTATTAAAAAAAGAATCAGTGATAAGAAAATATAAATAATTCGTTTTATTCAGTATTAATTTAAAATGTACTATCATCTGTGATACGCTTCTTCTTTTGTAGTATTTTTAGGTTTGTTTAGTAGTTTTGTTGAATTACGTTTATTATTTGAATTTTCATCGTCGCATGTTTTCTGTCAAAGATTTAAGCAAGAATTTTTTTAAAAAAATTTACTATGAATTTCAATAATAATAATAAAAAAAAAACGTTAAAAATCCTGTGAAACTAAATAATTTTTTTAAAGAAATTCGTTAAGTATTGAATCTGATTACTTACAATGATTCTTATTGATAAATACAAAAAAATTTTAGTGATGAGATTTTTTTTTTATTTGATTGCGCATTACACGTTTAAAAGAAACATTTTAGCTAATAATGGAACATTATTATTTAATAGAACTTCGTTATTTTATTTAACTGTACTTTATAATAATTTAATTGGATTTTAATATTATATATATCTTAATGACGGACTAGTATTGATTTTAATCCTATAACAATATAAACGTTTGCCTTTCAAAATTTATCATCTTTTGATGAATAAACTTACATGAAAAAATAAATCGTTGAAAAAGAATATTTACTAAATTTCGAAATCCTAACATTTAAATTTGTTTACTTTCTTTATATCATGTGCACGAATTCTGAAAAACAACTTTTCCAGGCTTCACTAATTGCATGAGCATGTATAAAAATACTTGCATGGTTCTCTAAATGATTAACAAAATCAATTTTTTATTAAATTTTCAATAAAATATAAAATCAAAAATTACTTCTAAATTTTAGTAGTTAAATTTCATTATATGCATTGTTTTAAAAATGTTAAGTTTTTCTGAAATTTGGTTTTTTTTATAATAATTTAATTCAAACAGCCTGTGGCTGAAATCAAATTATTGTTAACGAGTTCCGCAACATCGCAGCGATATTTGTCGTCACAGCTTTCGGGGGTAGAGTAGGAAGAGGAACGGGAACAGCAATCACCGTCTCTTTGCGATGACTGTTGCGGATCATATTTAAAAAATTTTTCTTATTGTACATCGTTCCCGATACCTGTGTAAAAAACTGAACCTCATTTTAGTTTCTCTTTTCGTTCTAATACAAAATAATTAATAGTATTTGTAATTAGTTATTTAATATTTTGTGCTATCTTAAGGTTAATTTAATTTTTAAAATACTGATTACATACTAACAACAAAATTTTTAAGTATACATAAATGTTATAATCAAAATTATTAAAATTTAAAAAAATATTTTGAAGTAATGAATGGATGCTTTCGCCTTTATATATCCCATTTTCGTCCTCTATGCATGTTTAATTGAAATTTGTAAAAATGTTGATGTTTATTTTTTCAGTTTCTTTTACAATTCTTTAATGTAGCTAGAAAATTGTTATTGATGCGATACTTTAAAAATGATTTCTGTTGCTGAAACGTCGATTTGATTAAAAAGTAAGATGACTGCCATATATATATCTGACGAAACATATGTTATATTTAATTAAAAATGGAATTAATTTTTGTAGGTACAAATTTAGATTATGAAGATATTTTATTGACTTGAAACCTGTTTTTCGAACTCTCACTTGAAAATATAACAATTCTTAGTCTGACCCCTTTGCATCCAATTTTAATTCACTCGTAAAAATCAAAAGTTTTAAAAGTTTTCTGTCATCAGGCATAGGACAATATTACAACTAACTTTAAGGAGCTTTAGAATTTTACATGCCTTATGACAAATCTACGTATGATTTCGCAAAGGAGAGTACATTGCAATAGACAAAGACAACCAATTTTTGTCTTTTTAAGCAGTTAATGCATGAGACTAATAATCGCATTTTATTTTCAGATTATATTTTAGAAGCATTCAATGATGGACATCATCAGACAACAGGGAAACATCAATTATTTGGAACCTTCACTTCAAACTTCCATGCCGTCCAAAGTTGAGCTAGATATGTTGCATGACAACCAATATAACCACATTTACACTACATATTCAGATGGAAACTACAGTCCATCGTCTAGTCCGGTGAGCCTTACGTCCAGTACTACTCCAGTTCCAAGTCCTGGTCACACCGACAATGCAAATGCAATAAGGACGTTCTATGACCTCACCAACTGCAGTCCAATGAAGATGGTAAGCAATACAGCATTCGTATTCCCCGAAAACCATCTCGTGTATAAAGGAACAATGGCAGTCAATGGCGTTGCCAGGCCAACGAGACATTACAGTCCCATAGCCCCTAAAACAATTTCAGACCTTAACAATTCTTTTACGTTCAGCAATGATTTAGACAAAGACCACGAAACCCTACTGTCTCGAGTGCAAGACAATGATAATTCACCCAACTACATGAGTAATTACAGAGTTCTTCAGAATCAGTCTGAGCTAAATCTGAATACAGATGTTGCTAGAGAAGACGACGACTTGGAAGATGACGAAGATAGTTTGTTTGGTGATAGTAATGACATCTCTCCCATGCGCTGTTCAAAGAGGAAGACGTCAGAAAGATCACCAGCTCCTATAGTTATGAAAAAGCGGAGGCTGGCGGCCAATGCTAGGGAAAGAAGACGCATGCACAGCTTGAACGTTGCCTTTGATCGCCTTCGAGACGTTGTCCCTTCCATAGGTAATGACAGGAAGCTGTCTAAGTACGAAACTTTGCAAATGGCGCAAAGCTACATAACAGCGCTAAGCGAACTATTGCTGAGAGAATGAAAAGTTTATTGAAAACTTTCAGAGATTAATTATATGCTTAATACAGACTACGTGTGCCAATTCTTGGTTTCCAGTGAAACGGAAAGCGACGCAGAATTATTTTTGTGGAAAAGTTCCTGGCATTCATGACTCATTTATGGTTTCTATTATTCTTTAAAGTGTTACTGCGTAATACATTTGGTGCTGACAGTCATTCGAAGGACTTTTTCAGGAGACAAATTGGTGAACCTTTAGTTACAATTTCTTCATGAGAACAGTTCGTTTATTCCGTTTTCTGCAATTGAATAATTTTTTTTATTCTATGTCTTTTTAATTAGAGAAATCGTTACAATTTTATCGGATGCGAAACTAGAATACTTATTTTATTCTATTTTCTTATGAAAATATTTTTTTAATTCTATTTATTAAGAAAATTTTGGAAACTCTCCGAAGTTGAAAACTCTTAAATTTTGATCGGGTGCCTTACTATGTACGAAACTAAAACAGTTTTTTAAGTATCTTGAAAATTGTCTTTTCTTTCTTCTTTTTTTGGAATTTTTTCGTCCTGACCATTCAAATGCGTGCTTTTTACACGTATAAAGTACAAATGTGCTCAAACAATTTTTTTATAATGCTGTTTATTTTGTTATTTCGTATGTGCTTGTACGAAAAATTGCAGAAAGAAATGCAATTTCAGTGATATTTTTTGTGTTGTACAAACGTATTCTAAAATACCGCACATATAACTGATACCTCATCGTAAACGTCTTAAAATATTTTTTGTCCACTTATAAGAATTTGAGACACTGCCGATTGTAGTAATTATTTTTGTTATGATTGTGTAATTCAGATTTTGCAGGTAAAATGTTAGTCAATTTTGTATGCCATGATTGTATTCTAGTCTGTAAGTTTTTAAGATTAGCATTTCAATTTGCCTGATCTTTTAATGATTTTTTGAGTTACTATTATGCCTTAGTATAAGTTATCAAAAATGAGAAATCTGCTTCATTTTAACAATAACAACACTAGAAAAGACCTAGGAATATACAAATATCAAGACTTAATCTTAGTTGTCCTAAGTATTTATATTTAGTCGAATAAAACTATTTTAGAAAGGAAAATATTTTGCTTGTATTATACAGTACTATTCCTGTTAAATAATATTTGTCGAAATATGTAAATTGAATTTAGATTTTAAATGGAAATATTTATAAGAGTTTCAAAGATCTTTAAGAATTTTCAGATCTAGAGTGAAATATTTTTTGAAATGTTACCTATGAATGTCCATGACTGAATTGTATTGGCATTTTGAATAGCATAAAACTAATTAAATGCTATTTTCTTCTGTATCCAATATTTTATTTTTTAAAAACATTGAGCCACTGAAAGATGGCATTATTATATTATTAAAATTTAAAAATTGTATAAAAATATTGAATGCTTTTACATAGTATTTTGATAATAAAATATATTTGTATAAATATCTGTGTTTAATTAATATAAACATTCTTAAAATTTTACATTTGAAACGAGATTTAAAACAGGAATCAAGATTATATGGTTTTGAATCGACATAATTTACTTAGACATGCAATAAATGCGTGATAATTTTGCATTAAGCAAGTATGCCTTTTTCAAAATCACCAAACACTAATTCCAGTAATTTATTGTTCAAAATTTAATAAATACATTTCAAATAATTTTAAAATAATTCCAAAGATGATCAAACATAAAATGGAAAAAAGTCGTTGCGCAGAAGTAAAGATCAGAAAAGTAATTCAGTTGTGGTTTAAAAAATTATTCTAAAAATTAATTTTTACTACACACATATCACACACATATATATTTACATGTGCACACAGCGTCTGTGTGATAAAAAATAATATTGTTAAAATATTTTTAATTATTAAAAAAGTATTTATACAGCATTCGCTTTTACATAAGTTAAAAATGTTGGCAAAATAAGCAAATAAAAATAACGATTACAGACAGAACTATTTTAAGTTTACTTTAACAAACACACTTTCAGCAATACGTTGATGGAAGATTATACAGTTTTAATAAGATTTTAATTAAAAGAATTTTAAGTCACATCTTCTTACGTATGTTCAGTAATTGCATTTATTCGAGTATATAATTCCTTTTTTATAAACCTAAGCTGTGCACATAATTATGTAAAAATTGTTATGGAACAATATTTCAAAGCTCATGTACCTTGAGAAATGATATTCCTTTGAATTGTTTAATAATAAAAAAAAATAATGAACTGCACAATTTTTATTTTCAAATGAAACGTTAAAACTTCTAAATTGTTGAAAACCATAAGCTTTAAATTCATATATAACTTTGTAATATTTAATTTTCTTTCCTAAGCTCCTTTTTTGAACGGTGGGAGTAAAAAAAAATTACATTTAAAAAGTATATTTAAAAATTCGATATTATATATATTTGAATATTGATTGTAAAAAAAAAATCGCAATACGTTTGCCAAAATATTTCTTATAAAATAAATATTATGTTTACCAGTTTATTCAAAATTATGCAACAAGAGTAAACCAAATTTTTAATTAAAAAATTATTGAGTCTAAAAATGTTATGGCGATGGTATTTGAATTTGATGAGTCAGATGTTTATATCTTTCAAAATTTTGTGACATTGGATTATTTATTGTTAAAAGATGATAAATTTAGCTACATACAATATGATTCTACACTTGAACTGAAAAATCTGTGTAAAATTAGAATAATTCATTATCTCTCTTTAATGCAAGTAGGAATTACTTTTAGATTTCTTCCTTTGATTGTTAATTTTTTTAAAATCCGATTGTAAGGAAGTTAAACTCGATTTTCTTTCACATGAATGCTAAAATATGTTTAAAAATAAATACTTTTGTTGTAAAGCCAACTTATATTTTTCTCTTAATCATAAGGAGATTATTTTAATTTTAAATTTTGGCTATAATTTTAATAATTCATCTTTCAAAGTAAAATAAATAAATAAACAATAAATCTGATACAAAAGTGGCAGCTTAGAAAAAAAATCATATTTATCATTCGAATATAAAAAAATATTTCAAATGAAACAACAAAAGCTAATCTAAAAATCTCTAAGTAGTGACTTTCAAAAAGTATTAGCGTCAAAATTCTAACTCTGAAATTATTAAACAATGCAAAATTATCATATCAATTTGCAATCTGATTTAAATTTTCGATAGGTAATTTTCAACACGAAATTAAATTGTCCATAATTTAAATATATAAAAACTAGTTGTAAGAACAATGAAAAACATATGATATTATTGGATTTAATATAAACATATTAAATATAAATATTCAAATAATATGTACATAATACAAATACTTAAATCTTTATTTAAGTGTTTCAGAATAAAAAAAATATGAGGATATTTAGAGATAATACCTAAAATCTATTAAGAACTGATTAATGTTATGATTGTACTGTATAAATGTGTGTGTGTATGTATGTGTGCGCGCTCGAGTGTGTATAATTGCAGTGAATACTTTTGTTTGTAAATGCAATAAAGTTATGTTATTATATATATTAAGAACATTGAATTCTTACATAATCATTTTAGAATTCGTTATTACATTAAAATTTCTCGAGTTTAAGTATTTCAAATTGTTACTATTATATAATATGTTATGTTATTATCATATAAGTTGGTAAAACTTCTATTTCGTATTCAGCCGTCATTTTTAAATAATTTTATTCATCGTCTGTTATGCTTTCTTAAAGAAGAGTTTTATAAAAAAAATCAATGATCTTCCTAAATGTTGTTGATAAATGTTTTGTTAGAAATAAAATTTTCCTAAAAATATCGATCAGTGAAACAATTGTAATGATTCTTTAACAGTCATTATGAGCCTTTCATAGGAATATTTCTTAAATAGTAACAAATATTGCTAAATATATATATATATATATATATATATTGGATGAAATAATTTAATTGAAGCTAAAATTATTAGCCTTGATAAAATACTTCTATAGTTTCCATTCCATGCTATTTTATGAAGATTTTTTTTCTTTCTTTTTTTTTTTTTGAATTACATCACTGTATACATTTATTACCAAAAATAGAAGAAAATGAAAAAGAAAGAACGTCGGAAAATAAAATCACTTCGACTATTTTAAAGCTTTTTGGAAGATCAGAAACAATTTCCACAGTTTCGAATTGAAATGGTGATCTAAAGCCCCGAAGGCAAGGGGGAAATAGAACTTCATCCCGTATCACAGGAAAGGTAGAGTAGAATATGCTTAATCCATCAGATGAATAATCCGTGAGTCATTCGACATTGAATCCCAAGGTATTCGATTAACTGATGATAATAATGAACGCCATCTGGGGAGCGATTGAAACACTAAATAAAAACAGTTTTCTGCACAGCGAAACACAATATTCAGATTGGTTTTGACGAATCCACTTTATTTAAATATAATATTTCGATAACAATGTATGGGAGTTTGATTAAATCACGTTAAAAATATTAAAAAAAAAAAATTCCGAGTAAATAAATGAAGATAAAAACTTCCCAAATAATTTTCGTGATAAATTGAAAGTTTTGAAAAGTATATTTGAACTTAGCGAATCAAAGAATAAAACTGACTATATGTACAATGCAAGTAAAACTAGGAACATGTAACTCGTAGATATGTGAGAAATGTAAGTAAAATTAACAGTAAATAAATTTATTTAGGTTTATAACAAATTTGAGTTAAAATGCCTTCTTTAAAATTCAAAACTGAGAAAAAACGTTGCAACACTTTTATCATTAACACTAATTTTGTGTTTTGCTGTTCCATTTTATAAATAAAATGTTCATAATAAAGATTCATTGGCAAATTAAATATACTTCTTTTTTCTGGAATAACGCAATCGAGAAATATTTGTTCGAAAAACTTTTTGTCATGTATATTAAATGAAATGAAGTTTTTAAATAAATTTGGTATAATCCTATTTATACTCTCTATTTATTTCGTGTTTTATAAATTGGTTTACTTTCCTCAATTCATCACTACAATAAAAAAAAGTGAGAAATTGTCTTTTACTTTATTTTTGAAATTATTACATTTTACTAACTGCAGAAAAGCATACATTAAGTATCACTTTTAACTATTTTTTTCAAATTGAAGATAAATAAATACATTTTGAGATTCTTTATCACTAACAGAAAAAATGTATAAAATTTTAAGATCTAACTAAATTAAGATACAATATTCCCAACGTCTTTCTTAATTTAAAATCGATGTAAAAAATGCAAATTCTTATTTCTCATAAATTTTAAACTGAATGTAAAATTTTGTATATTGAAGTTATAAATAATCCAATTAATTATTTTTTAACCCATTTTATAAGAATTTAATTTTTTTTTTTTTATTGGTTAAAAAAATTGTGACATTTTCGAGTAAAAATTTTGACGAAAGTGATATGCATTCACAAATTTTTGAGTGAAGAAAAACCAAGTAAGAAATGGTCCAAGATTCCTTGACAATCTTAAAAAATGTATATAAAAATAGATGAAAACAAAATTGATTGATTAATGCTACGAAATTGACCAAGAATATTAAATAAAGGTATTCTTAAATATTAAATTATCCTCAACTAATAAATTTGATTTGCAAAAACTTAATGTAAAAAATTGTTATTTCAAATTACAATAAAGAGAACAATTTTCATTATAATAACTAATTAATATCTAAAATGTTATCAAAAGAATTATTAATTTGAAATTTTTTTTTCGCTTATTTCATAAATATTTTCTAGGGCTGAGATGAGCTTAATGAGCTGAGAATCATTCTAAACAAGTTCCTTTTCTCTTTTTTTTTTTCTCTCTCTCTCTTTGCTGTTCATAAAGTTATTAAAATATTATAATTTATGCATTCAATAATTTCCTGGCTGCTAAAATAATAAAATAGCTCTTCAATATAATTATCAAAATGTATCAAAATCGGAATGTACTAGGTGGTGGATGCTGTGTTAACAGTAAAAATGCAATAAACAGATAAAATAGTACATAAAGTAATAAATGCACAAGTGAATAAAACATTAAACAATAAATAAAGTGAAAAAATAAATAAAATAAATTAGCAGAGTAAATATAGAATAAATAAATAGCATAAATAAGTGAACAATATTTGAATTAATAAATAAACAAAATAAAAAAAATATGTAATAAATATTGAAAGGCATTGAATAATTACGAACAAAAAATATTAAAGTGCATTGTAACTCTTTGTAGTGTTTCTTATGTAATAATTAATTTTTTAACACTCCATTAAGCAAACTTAATTTCGTTATTAAATAATATTAGACAGTATATTCATGATTTAAATTAACTATAAAATGCAGAAATTGTTCTCATAGTACTAAAAAATGATTTTATAGCTATGACTCGCAAAAATTTTCATTTTATATATATATATATATATATATATATATATATATATATATATATATAGCTTATAAAAGCCAAAAATATAAATTAATGAAAGCTAAACTCAAAATAATTGATTAATTCACGAAAATAAACTTTATGGCCATGCATTATATTTTTAAGAAATGATGCAAAAAATATTTAATAAAAGGATACTTAAAATATCTAAAGAAAATTAAATTAATTTTTTTATCAATCAATCCTTAATGGATGATTAGGGGAAAATAAAAATAAGAGTTATGAGGAGGAAAAGAAAAAAAAAATTATGACTTCACAATGTTTAGGAGTGATACCACAAGCGATTGCCTATCGAGGGAGCCATAATAAATCCTCATATAAAGCATACTCGCGTGTTACTGAAACGAGTGTTAACCGGGTCCGACTATATTATGTACATTGTTTACCCCTTTACAAGCTATCTTCAGTTTCAGGACAACCGAAAATACATTAAAATTTTAAAACGAGAATCAGAAAATACGGTGTACCATCACCAGCTTTCATGACAATTTCCAACAAGAAAAAAAAAAAAAAAAAAAAGAGTATGGGGAGTCCCAATTACCCGTTAGAAAAACCGAGATTGGCGACACCCACAAAACGAATGCCTTTCCTGTGGACAAACCACACATTACGAGAAGTGAGACTTCACATGTCATAACATCTCCTTCAGCACCGATGACCACCAAACCACCACCGTTCGATCGCCCTGGACGATAAACAGAGGGGTGGCCTACATCTTCTCCGCCCCTAATGGACACCACCTTCTAATCAAGAAGGCGCCAGACTCCGGTAATGCACTTCACTGACCGGGGGTCATCAGTATTGGCTGGGATGGAGGTGTTTCTTTTGACTGACAGCGAGTCAAATCATTCCGTCATTGAGGACACTGATTACCTGCGTGGGGTAGAGACCAGTGTCCACCCAAAAGATGACCAGGGTCGGAAGGCTTCTTATTTCTCTTGATGAGCAGCGTTGGTGGTCAATTTAAGGGGTTTGTTTGGTGGTTAGGAGGATGGTTTTGTCTTGTGAGTTGATGAGATTGAGGGAAATGACCTCGGAAGTGTAGTTCCTGTATATGGAAAACAACAGTCATCAGTAATTGTTTTAAGAAAAAGATGAACTTGTATTTGTAAACAATGGTTTAGATCAGCAATTTTCAATCGGTGCTACGAGTACCACAAGGAGTAGTAAGAGGCCGTTAGGGGGTACGTGAAAAAAATGGTTATGGTGGCCATATACCTAAATAATAAAACTAATAATAATTTTAAATTTTTAAAAGAATTTTAAGTAGATAGTGGTTTTTACTTAGACTGTCAGTTGTAACATTGTCAATTCCTAATAAGAAGAAATTACTGAAGCTCGCATTAGATGCTACACTGAAGAATCTCTTTGATGGAGGAATGGTGAACCTAGAAAGTTTTGGGGTAGTCATGGTGGTGAATACAGTGAACTTTCTAAAAATGCCATAATGTATTAGTTGCCGTTTGTTAGCACGGAGCTTGATGGACGAGAGCATTCTTCGTATATTTACAGAAAAAATAAATTTAATAGCAAATTAAATGCAACACTGGGCTTAAAATTGTATTTATCCTCTTTAGAACCACATTTTTCAAAGCTTTGTAATTCAATACAAACTCAATGCCTCATTAATTTTTGCTTTATTCCAATCTTTGAGTTAATTTTTATTTGTTTACTTTAAAAATAAAAAATACATATTTATAAAATGAAATTTTGGTCACTTAAAAAAATTACTTCAACATACCCCTTTAATGGAGAAGGTTTGGAGATCCAAAAACTTCTTCAAAAAAGGGAGGAAATCTATTGAATCTGCAATAAAAGAAACATATATTGTATGAGGAAGGGGGAGAAGGTGTCTGGAGGATTTTTGGTTGAGGATGTGCGGTAAGGAGCCAGCTGGTGGTGTGCGGCTTGAAAAGGATTTGGAACGTTTTGGTTGGATGGAATGTGATTCAATCATTGTGAAAGTTAGAATTTTATGTTAAAATTAATTGAACTTCTGATTTAATGTTCTTAAAAATTATATGTTATGTTTTGCTGATGAATTTAACATGTTATAAGGGTGGATATTATTTTGTATAATTAAACAAATATTGATATTCTACTTTCGAAATTTGCTCAGTATACAATACAGGTTTTTGACTATAATGATGTTTAAAAGGAAATATATATGTATATTTTAACAATACTTCAGAAACAAAATGAAGATAAATTTCAATTCTAGTTTGGTTCTAACTGCGATTAAAATATGTATAAATTTTTTACTTATTTTAATAAGAAATATCTTGTTGGAGTAGAATAAAATTAAAATGTTATTTTAAATAATTTATTCTGCGTACTCATCTTTTCAATCTGCATTTCAAATTCTCTATATTTCACCAATAATTAAAAGGGCTTTGTGTTGTTCATTTATTTTATATTCTTTTGTCAATGAGCTCAATCATTTCCGTGAAAACATGTACTCTCTTTTAACTCAAACCATTGACTCGTAATAACTATCCACTCTCCAATAACAGTGCATAATCTAAAAGTCAACATTAAAGACTCCCAAAACGTGGCGATTACCCTCTAAAAGACAACTGTTCCTACCGACACCCATTCGCAATCCAAACCAAGGGGGTGGAGCGGCACCCTTACCTGAAGGGACGCGTGGCACCTATAAAGTCAAAAACGCTTCATTGGATACGTCTTCCATCTGTTTAGAGAGGGGGATGGATGCGATGAAAACAAACGCCGACGAATGATGGCATCCTTTGCTTGTTTCATGATTTGACTTGGGCGATGATAGTAGTATAGATACGATTGTAACAATTTATATCTTTTTCATTAATCGGGTAATTTAACTTTTTTTTTTTTTTTTTGAAATAACGGTAACTACAAGCATAAAATGTTTGAAAAGAGTTATTTCTAAAGAACATGACGAGCGTTTAATGTACCATTCTATTGTTTCTCATATATCGTTATTGAATCTGAGTGAATTTTCAATACCTAAATTAGTTTTTTCCCGGTTTTCTCTTGATCTCTTTGATTCAACGAGCGTAAAATTTATTTTAAAAACGCACACATCTTTATGAACTTAATTTACAATTAATACTATAACATACAAATACATTATCGAATTTTACATAAAAATCTATTCAAATATTGTAAAATAACTAGATAAATATAATCGAATTTAAACGGATAAAGCCAATTTTAGAATACTTTATACTGTTACACGTTAAATAATATTTTTGAATACCTTTTAACGAAGCAACACATTTGAAGCGTAAAACTTATTCTACATTTATTTATGATTTTAAAAAAGAAAATGACATTCTGATACAATATATTACTTAAAAGTCGTAACTATTTCCCGATTAAAAGGTTTTTCGAATGGAATTTGTTTTTAAAATTAATTTTTTGCTTTATAAGAGTATCTTACACACAACCAAAGTTTTTTATAATGGTCATTTATTTCTAATATATATATATATATATATATATATATAGTGATTAGGCCCTAAATATAAATATAAAACAAGAGCTTTTCAGGTAATACAGCAGACTGATTATTTATTCAAAAATTATAGTAATTTTTCTGAATGAATCTAAATTTTTTCAAAGTTTTATTTATGAAATCTTTCTGAATTTCTTTTCCAGAACAAAGAAAATATTTTCGGTATCCTTCTTTCAATTTCGGCGACAAGCACCCAAATAATTAAGAAAAATAATTTATTTGTGTAAGTCCTTTATTTGAAAAAAAAATATCTTCGTCAATTTGAAGATCATATTGTATTGTAATGATGCACATCAAATGTAACTGTTGTTTTCAGGATTAAGTCCTGATTCCGGCAAATCAGGACTATCGTGTGGAATAATATAGGTTTCATCACTTTTTATATTGAATTAGGCATTAATGTCTTGCTGTGGAATAGTGAGGAATGCGGTATCTTTCTAATCATTTGATCATAATTTTAATTGACAATAATCCATAGTGTTGCTCTAAAAATGACGTTAATGGAAAAGAAAACTAAATACATCTGAATCGATGCACTGTATCGATACAAGTGTATAAAGAAGTGACAAGTAATTACGGTGATGTGATTGCTTATAAAATCACATTGAGAAGCAACACGAGAACTATTGGCGAAGGACCACTTTATTTTGAACCTCGATCAAGTGACGCGGATGATACTTGAACTGGCAACCAGATTTAACGTGCCTCAGCCTCACAACACGGTGGGTCTTCAGTGGTTTTCGGGCTCAAATTCAGGACTCTACGTTAGCAAATAATTTTTTTTAAAAAAAATTCTATTTTATGTAAATGAATCATCATTTCTGGGAAAGAGACATGTTCCGGTTATTATTATTATTACTATTGCAACAGAACATTTTCAAAACCTTGTGCTCAGTAAGATTAGCTGTGAGTTCAACCACTTTGTATTGGACAAATTTAAGGGTTTTAAATATTTTTTCTTGTATAGGTGATTTCTGATTAGTTAATTTTAGCAATAAGGATTTCGCAAGAACAGATCTTATTAGGCCACAGCAAATTAGATCTGTAATGCAAGAGATTAAGGGTGAAACGAAATGCCAATAAAAATCAATCCATCATTAAGGGTTGATTGATAAAAATTAAACTTAATTTTTTTGAAGATACTTTAAACGTCATATTATTAAATAATTTTTTGTAATTAGCAATTGACTCGCATATAGTAAAAATATATATATTTTTTATTTTCTCGAATTAATTATTACTCTGTAATTCATCGCAAATATATGTTACGCAAAAAATTCTTATCTAACTCATGGTTTATTTAACCCGCGATTTAGTAGCATTAGACCCCAGCTACCATGTGTTATCGGAACCAGGTTGTAATTATTAATAGAGAAAGTGTGCAAAAAATATTTGATGGAGAATGTGTCTTTCTCCAGGAATAAATGAGTTTTTTAAATTAAGGTTGAAGCGATAGGGCGCTTAAGGTTTGGACTTTGCAGAATTGCTTTTTGATATGTGGATATATAAAACATTTAAACTACAAATGACGCAACAGATTGCACATTGATGATCATCTCAACATTCAGAGCCATCTAAGTGAGAGTTTATCAACATTCATCTTGTCGATCTGAATCCTTGACGAACCTGTCAATACTCAGCGGACCGATTCAGACAAATGAACACGTTGAGCATGTAGGCGTCAGTGGCAACCCTTTCTTGTCTACCCGCCAAAAGCGAAAGTAAACAGAGAGGTGGCAAAAAGGTGTTATTTAAATCAATTGCCACCGTGTGGCTCTCTAAGTATGCGTGAAATTGCCATCTTGGTGGCGTGTCGGCGTCGTTAGGCGAGGTGTGATGTGGTCTGGGAAGGGGGAGGAGTATTGGTGGGTGGATGTGCGGGTGGATAAAAAGGAGAAAGCGTCTTGGAGAAGGTGTCAGGGTGGTCTTTCTAAAGTAGAAATTGTCAGCTTTTGATGGAATTGATAGAGCTGAAACGAGAGCAATGAGCAAGGTTACAGTTTATATGTTTGCGACTAATAGATTTACTAATTTTTATGCTCCTTTATTTATTTTTGTAAAATCCTATTCCTAATATGTTCTTAACTATTAACCGTGTATACAAAAAAAAGCGTACTTTTTCAAACAAATGTAACTTACTAATGAAACAAAGCAGAAACATGAAACCTTTGCCATATAATATTCATTTGCATTAATTCTAATATTTTCATAAAAATTTAAAAAAATCTTAAAAAGTTATAAAGAAATTCAAACTGAAAACATTTTCAAAATTAGGAAATTTAATAATTCCCTGCGCGCAGGATTTTGAAGTACTACCAGGATCAAAATTTACAAAAGTAATTTTATTTAGTTGAAAAATGTTCAGTTTTTAAATTATATATATATTTTAAAAAAGTTTCCATTCAAAAAAAAAAAAAAAAAAACTTTCTTACTATAATTACTTAGTAAATTATGAAATGCTAGGAAAATATTCAATTAAAATTCTTATAATTTTTTTTCTGTTCATAATAAGTCTACAAATTCATGTACTAGCCATCCAGAAACTCTTGTTTAAAAAATGTGTATGAAATTTCAAAGTAATGTGATGAATAGTTTTTTAGAAATCCTGCGTGAAAGCTAAAAAATTTTGTTTCGAGAGAAATTAAATTAAATTTGAAAAACAAATATATTATTAATTAATATATATATATATATATAAACAACAGTTATATTTGATGTGAATATGTTGAGAAAGATACATTAATTTTTCTTAATCAAGAGTCGTGAATTAGAGGGAAAAAAAAACGCGAACTCATTATCTCTCTTTTTACTTTTAATAATTAATAGTTATGATTGGAACTTCTTGCTCATAACATTGTATGCTGTATGTTTGAGTTTTACTAGGTGTATTCTATTTTTAAAAAATATTGAACGGTAAATTCTGTATACTTTTTTAAAAAGAGAACAACTAATCGGCTTCACATTGACAGCTCTTTAATAAATAATTAAAAAAAAAATTGAAATTTTTTTTTGCATAAAATATTCTTATGCATTAGTACAGTTAATGACATCACACTATTATAATACGTACAATAATATATTTTTATGTATTTAAATAAAACATTATGTTTAAAGTACATTACAATAAGAAAGGCACACATGAATTTTTAGACGTCAAACTTTTACTGTGCTAATTTATTTTATATAACTGTAACTCATCTTTTAAATAATTACTTAGCGAGTACTGTATTTGTTATACATATGCATGAGGGAATGAGTACGGAAGGATGGGAGTCCATTGGACTAGATGGCAGTATGATTTCACTTATTTAGACAAAAATTAAGGGGGTCATTCGTTCCCGGGTAGAGCATACAGGGGACGGCCCGATTGATGTTAGGAAATTTTAAATGTACTAAAAAGTAGATTCAAAAACACTCGCATACTCGATTCGTCACTCCATCAGTTTCAGAATATCTTTTTCTATGATTTGTGTGTTCGTGTTATGGACGTATTGTGAGTGTGTATTGCGTGTGCTGTATGTGTGTTTTTCCGATTCTACCTGAGATCATCCATGACATAGGGGAAAATTTTCAGCTTTGGCTGCACTGAATGTGGAGCAGGTTATACACAGCACATATTTTTACGAACAAGTCAAGAAATTTGCCGAGTAGAAAAGGCTAGAAATATTTCTCTTTGTAGTTAATAATTACATTTAAGGTATTATACATCAAACTGCTTTTTTTTACTTCATTCTAGCTTCATTTTCAAGTTATTATATGATTATTTCTTACGTAATGTTTTAAGTTTTTACAATGTTATATTTGAATACAATTTTGCAATAAATATATTTTTGAGCCATCATTTGTTATTTATTTTGTTTTGTTATTTTCTTATAAATTTATCAAAGCCTTGAAAATATATGCATAGAAATGTTTGAAAAAAATTAAACTATTTAAATTAAGAAAAGTGAATTTTTTTCTCAAAATACTAATTTAAAAACATTTGAAATTTTTTTCTTTGTCTTCCTTATTGATTTTTGGTAAAAAGGAGGAGGCGTGAATTATTCAATTGTCCCCATGCGCCAAAAACCCTATCTACACTTCGGGGAAAGATTTACATGAAATTAAAATGTTTAAAACCCTCGGTTCTAGAGCTTTCTTTTATTATTATTAATGATATACAAATGCTTTAAATTTTATTATTATATGAGGTATATGTAATATAACACTGCTGGAATCAATTTGTTCACATTTTCAACTAAATTATTTCAATTCAAAACTTAATTTTTGTGACATCTAAAAAAAAATCATATATTCCCCCACCCCCTCCGTTTTATACAATAAAAATTTAAATAATTTTATGTAAAAGTCAATTCTGGATAAGTTTTTTGTTCGAAAGAACTAAGAAAATATTTAACACAGGAATGAATAATTCTTGTTTTTATGAAATCATTAATATTTGATTAAATATTTCTGTTAACAAGAAAGATATTTTGTATTCAATATCCTTGGAGAAAAATATATATTTCTGATTAAAAAAATTCTTAACTTCTTTATGTGGAAGGAATCAACCTTCTTAAGACTACATTAAAGATATCAATGAGAGAGAAATGTGAAACATTTTAATCTGAAATTGTGATAGCGTTATTAATACATTTTACTCTTGAATTTTTTTTAAATAATTATTTTGGTTTTTGATCTTCGAAATCATGTATAATGAAGTTTTAGATGAAAACTCACACATACATTCTTGCACCTCAAAAGTTCGTTACCTCCCCTGACATGAAATTGTTTCATACCATTAGAATCTAAGAATTAGATTAAATAATTAATAAGTGGTATAATAAGCGCATTTGTATAAATTAAAAATTTAACATAATGAGTTACATATGTATATAGCTATTGATATAACTAAGAATTTTATAGAAAGGTTGTATTGCTGATTTATATTGTATTTGAAAAAAGATGCATACCTGGTTTAGCTAATAAATTATCTTCTTCGTATATCCATGCATAACCAAATTATAAAAAAAAATTGTAGATATGATACAGAAAATGTTAAGAATTGTATTCTTTTATTAGATTAAAATTGTTGCTATAATTCATATAAACAAATACATTTTATATTTGTATTCTCAAATGTTTAGTTATATTAAAACATATTAAAAAATTCTCTCTCATATACAATATAAAATTTCGATTTTAATAAATTTTTTCCCAATAAAATTTGAGCAATATCCTTTCAACAGGAAGACAGTGAAAAAATTTAAATTAGAAAAACACTTTTAGAACAATAGAACACATCCAAGGCATTTTCTCAACTGTCAAATCGACGTGTGATGTGAGAAGGAGGGGGAAGCATTTGCAAAGGAGGGGTGGACCAATTTTCTTCCTCGCCAAGCAGCGGAAGTCGAGTGGAGTCGCTTTCGGGACGTAGCATTATCTCTAAAGAAGCGCTCCGCTTTCCACCAGCCATGCATAAAATCTGGGGAAAAACCACATCCTCTCGTTCTTTTTCTTTCTGCCTCGGAAGTTGTTCAATCATTTGTCATATGATAATCGATACTTTACAGTTCCTGACGGGATTATAAACACTTAAATTTCATACAAAATGGGATTTCTCGAAAAATTTTACGTTACAAATCTTGAAAGAAGTTAAGCGAAATCATTTGCTATTTCCACTAGTATTTATCGGGAAATAAGTTTAGTATGAATTGAATTCAATGACAGAAGCCTTTTAAATAAATGTTTCAAATATCAGTCGCCTGAGAAGAAAATGTTTCATTTGCTTTGCAGAAAATGAATTAAGATTAATAATTTATGTATGAAATTCTACTAATATCCTTAAAGCAACTAAAAACTTTGATTATGAAATAAATTCTAATTACCAAAAGATTTTATTTACACATAAATGCATTGATATAAAGAAATGTTGGGAAATCAGTTTTTTGCATAATATTTTGAGAGAGCGTCGATTTTATGAGAATATATGACAACAGACTTTTCTCCTTTGTATTTTTACAATTTAAAGAATAATCAATAAAATGTCCACCAACGTACATTTTATCGATATATATTATATACTCATAAGATACATTTTAATCCGTATTTAAATGTTAAAAATATTATAGATGGAGTATCAAATAAATTTTTAATTGAAAATTATGCAATACACAGGCATTTTCAAAATGAGTGGTTTTATAAATTTGTGTAGGAAGTACATAAGGAGCTTACACATTTTTAGAACTATTTCGGTAATAGATTTAAAAAATTCAAATATTTTTGGAGATAAATCCTCTTAATAGCTTATTACTTAAAATTAAAATTACCACTGAATAATTTCAAATTTATTCTTCTTTAAAAATGACGGATGTAAACAAGATATGGAATCAAGACTACGTATTTGTGCTTTCTATGGAGAAAAATATCCTTATTCCATAATTAAAAAAACTATGTGAAAAACATGTAAAAAAAATGCATCAATCTGTCATTTATGCATGGAAAGTAGACTGAATGAAAACCTGAAAAAATTATGAAAGTCAAAGGTATTATGAAAAAGTCAATCGCGACATTAAGTTGTAGTTTATAAGAAAGTAAATTTATATACAACGATAGATGGCTGTTACATATTTTTGTAATTAATGTTATAATGAATTTTAACATAAAATTTATTACAAAATTCTAGATTTTTCATCCGTATATTTTTAGTTTCGTTTCTGAAAAGATAATAATTTGAAAATTTTTTTTAAATATGCATCTTTTAAATTTATTTATGATTTTTAATTTGATTCTATTATGAGAAAGAGAAAAAAAAATTTAAATACAATTCTTATTAATAATTATAATCATTCTAAGTCTCTTCGTGCTGATAATGCACTAATGGATTAAACGATAAAAGAAAATCAAGAGTAGAACTAATTTATTAAATGAGTACAAAGCAAAAAAAAAAAAAAAACTAATGCCTTTTAGGAAATTTTAAATGAAACGTTGTACTCTTTAAATTATTTATATCAACAGGTATATTCAAATTAGCAACATTATGCAGAATTTCCAGTTTAAAATTCAGCTTCAAATGCATATCAGAAAACAAGAAAGGAAGAACAGTTTCACTTTAAGATGTAAAATTGTCCTTTGAAGTTTTCTAATTGAGGGTTATTAGAGGAAGAGCGGATAAAGAGGTGGGGTGGTCGTTGCTTTCACTTCCGTTCTTCTGCAAATAATTATGAAGAACTGAAAGAAGGAAGGCAAAAAGCAGTCTTCATGAATAACAGGAAACTCTTACAGTGATCTTAAGAAAAATATTTCTACGTGCAAGGAATGGTTGAGATATTCTTTCTATGTAATTATTTGACAGTTAACATTTGCAGCAAGAATATAAATGAATGTATGTAATAAATTTCACGGCTGATAATCAGATGTCTTAATTTATTTAAAAAAAAAATTTTTTTAGAAGTTACGTAAGTATTTTTAATTTACGTTTTAACTGAACTTCAAAATGAATAATTTCTCAAAATTTTTCAGAGAAATGAAAAATTAATAAGGAAAACAAAACACGAGTGAAAGCATATTTTTAGTTCTACAATAATTGTGCTATATAATTATGCGCTTCTATGAAATAGAAAAACCGCGTCACTGATGCGCGGTTCAAATAAGGTGCCCTTTAAAATTCTCAAATATGTATTTACATGGGCGGCTCAAAAGTATCATTGATAGAAATAAGAAATCAAGTATTAGGTACGAGAGATGAGATAATGCGGTAATTCACTGCATTGTTATCTTTGGATCTCCTTCTCTTTCTTTAATAATCCGTAGTATGACGCCATTTACATCCCACAGCCTTACTGCTATGATTTTTTTGGCCGATGAGAGCGCCTTCCCCTTCTTTAGAGCAGATTCATCGCAAAGTAACCCATTGGTTTGATTATTGCTTGATTTCCGTTGCGTTCAGGTCTCATTAACGGCGACAACTCGACTTGGCACCAATCAAACTTTGATATGGCAGTAAAGGATGTCGAACCCAAACTAACCCATGATTCAGTATCAAATTTGTTTTAGCGCTGTTTAACAGATGACAGAATTCTATAGTAGCACCAACGAGCATTCATAGAAAACGCCACTCGTCGTTAAAAACACGTACTTAATGAGCCACTTTACCGAGAAAGAAATTTTAATAAGAGAATTTTTAAGAATTTACTGTCAACAAAAACTGCTTACGTAACAAAAGACCTAATTGTTATTTCTGTCATTGTTCAATTCATAATCTATCAAGTTGACGTTTGGATTCTGGTAGCCTAATTATATATTAGCGAATCCGCTTAAAATAGAGGAAACTGTAGTTGTAAATTGAGTGAAGACATATTTATTTTGCAATGAATCGCAAATAAATATTTACTATTTATGCTGAGTTGTTTTTCCGCGTTTTGGTTGAAAAACCAGAGGATTCAGAAACTCCGTCGAATATTTTATCAGAAATCTAGTTCATAAAGAGAAGAATCTGCAGTCCATTAATGGATGATATTTGTTACAGAGATTTTCAGGGAAGAAAAGAATAAAATATTGAATTTTTTATAATTAGTATGATATATTGAAACTGCTTTATGTTAAGTGTTAAATTAAATTAACGGAATTGTTTTCATTCGCTAGTAATTTCCAGAATCCATATATTTTTATCAAGAAAAATCATTTTTAAGCTGCAAGTTTTCCATGTGCTGTTTTATAAATAGAATGGTAAACTTTAAGAAAAAAAAAATAGGGGGGGGAACTCTATGACAAAAGGGGAAAAAATACTTTTTGTGTATTGGAAAGAATTTTTAATTTTGTGTATGATGTCTTTCATAATTTCAGTTTTATGGAGCGGCTTGAAAACCTAAATAAAAAATATTGCATTAAAGGTCATGAATATTCTCAATTTAAACCTCATTAAATGCTTTTACTCCCTTCCAATAAAAATAAAAAATAAAAGAATTCAGCTGTGAGGTTCTCTCACTCCAAAATAAAGTCAGATTTTCCTATTTCAATAATTTCGTTACAAAAGCTCTACACTCCCTTTTCAAACCATTTCACCAGCACACAGCGCTAGATAATTCGCAAAATAAAATCCATTCCCGCAAATTTGGAGGAAAAAAAATCTCCATCACACAGAAACTCTTCAATTCAATCACCCATCCCATTTGATTGACTGAAAATGCAGCCTGCTCCATTTCCATCCTTACCAATAGATAACCAACGTCAAGAGAATTTTTTTTACTCATCACACTTTTATAAAAGACACCTCTATCCAATCGTTATCCTCTTATTGCATGACGTCACAACTGCGAAAAGATGAATGAATCTCTAAGCAGACTCCTGGAATAACGGTAGACACAAAGAATATAGAACTATATAATCATTATGCCTCCCTAAATCTGACCCAGAGGTTTGGGAAAAGGGATGGCTCATTTTTTTCATAACTTTAAGGTTACCTTCTCTCTGTAATTGATTTTAACTGTATGTCTCAGAGGTAGCCTTCTGATTGGCTGAGAAAGCACCCCACTGTTATTGGGCATGCAAATTGAGCACTGGGTGCTATTGTTCGCGGGTTTGCAGTATGTAACGGAAGTTTCACGACTCTTGAGTGTGTGCGTGCCACTGGTTTTTGTTCTCGATTTTTTTTTTTGGTGTGCTGTCAATTTTGAAAGAAGGGATTGGAGGATAGGGCTGTTAGCATGGTTTTGAAATGGAATTCGGAAAGATGTTTTTTAAAAAGTTGGGAGAATGTAAAAGAAGAAAATGATGAATGGTTGCAATAGCTTCAATTTTTGGCATAATAGGGGATATTATTATTTAAAAATCACATTTATATTTTACATGTTAGGGAGGTCATCGAGAGGTCTGCAGATGAGATCAGAATATTATTATTTCATGTATAAAATAAAATGATGCTAGGAATTGCTTTTGAAAAAAAAAACCAAGTGTAATGGGCAAAAATTTAAAGGAAAAGATAAATTATTAAATGGGATATATTTAAGCTAAATGTAATTAAAATTAAAGCAATCGATAAATTATTAAACTGAATATTATATCAGCTACACATAATGAAAATTAAAGCAAACGATAAGTTATTAAATTAAATATTATATCTGTAACATGTAATTAAAATTTATCAAGAAAATTGTAAATTATTAAATGGAATATATTTAAGCTAAATACAAAAAAAGAAAGAAAAAAATTGAAAATTGAAAAGTGATCTGGTACGACAAAACTCATCACCTAAAATAATAGCCAGTTAGGGGGTTAAAAAATTTTACGTCATAATGTAACATGAATATAAAATCTACGTGTGAATGAATTAGAGAGAAAAGAAAAAAAATTTAAATAAATTTGAATAAAACTTATTTAAATATTAAGGAGCTGAAGAAGCTTTTAAAACATAATTTTTTAAAGAATTTTTTTTATATCATTATTGTAGACGAAAATACCTAAAAAAAGGCGCAAGTGGATATTCATTTGTAAAAAGATTTTTTTTTTTAAGAAATAAAGGAAGCAAATGAATTTTTTTCGTTTAAAAATATTTCCACCAATATTTAATTTCATTTGATCGTTCAAATCTATTGTGATTGAACTTTACTCACTTAGTGTTAAGAATTTATAACAATATCTTCGAATACTTATTGGATCTGAATATAGAGAAAGTAAATAAATAGAGAAAATTAAATAAATTAAAACTAGCATTTTCTTCCCAAAACCGATAAGGACTTTTCCCGTCTTACCTCTATTGCTACAAAAATAGAAGGGAAGGGGGAATGAAATACATTTATAAAAATTACATTCGATTACACTAATAAAAAAGGGAGGAATAAATACGTTTAAGTAGCAAAAAAAAAAAAAATAATAATAATAATTTTAAAGAAATTTTTTTCAAAACCGTAACTAAACATTGATTGACAAGCAATACTATTGAAAGAAATGCTTTATATCAATGAAATTTTCAATATGTTATAACTTAAATATCCTCCATAGTTTAAACTAGCAAAAGAACCAATAGAGAAGACTGTTTTCCGAAAGTAAGGATTATATATAAAATTTAACAATTAAATTTATATATTATACCAATGTAGTTATTTAATTATGTAATACAACAAAAATATAATAGAACTACTTAATTCTAATGAATTTTCTCATAATAAATCAATAATTCGAAGGAAAGAAAACGGTGAATTAAGATTATGGAGTATTGGATCTGGAAGTTATAAACTGTATCATCAAGTGTATATATATATATATATATATATATATATATATATATATATATATATGCGTTCTTTCCCATTATTCCTTCTTCTTTTATAACTACTAATTATTCAAATACTAAACAATCTGCCCGAACACAAATTATTATAGTTATCCAATGAAGGAATTAAAATTGCTTTTTTTTCGGATATTAATTCAAATGTCAATCTCTAGCCTACTTCCTACAAAATCTGTGGATAAATCTCTTTTCGTGAGAGAAAGTAATCTAAAGACTAATATTATAATTCGGTACTTGGAAGATGCGGAACACTTTGAGTTCGAGTCCTTAGTTGATTTAGAGACAAGGGTTCGATTCACTGGCCATATGCGTCTCATTTCTGACTGCACTCACACTTGTCAGTGCGAGCACTATAGCTCCGTTTACAGCTTCCACGCACTCTCTCTACCACTAATTAACTCCGTATTAAATTCTTCACCGCTTATAAAACCAATACTTCAAAACTTTCATCAATTCTAATCTAAACTATGTAAGTCATGTTTCACCCATTAGGAGTGATTTTAATTCAAATTACAACATCTTAAAGTTTCAAAGTGTTAGTTGAAGGGGAAAACTCGGTTAAGCATCATTATTATTTTATCACTATATCTTATAAACATTATTTCTCTTTTCATGTATTTCACAGCCGCAAAAATTGTCAAAGTTGTAGCTTTACTTTCTTAAAATTTCTTAATAAAATGTTCCTTCTTTTGAATAACTGTAGAATTCGAATAGAAAATGTGTAGAAAGATAAGCTCTAAAAATGGAAGAAAAAATACTTTGTACATTTACTAATAAACACACACAAATCGCAAAATTTTAAGCCATAATACACGTAAACATATACAGTAAACCAGTTGTTTTCTGCATTCGCTTTAAATGTCGTCACTGAAAAACACTTCGTTGAGAGACGGAAATAAGTTAAAAGTATTACTTAACAAAACTTCTCGCTGCAATAATTATTAACCTAAACATTTCTTGAAAACACTTTCTCTTCTGATGCCACTACGTTTTACAAAAGAAACACTCCCACACACTACCAAAACAAGTATTTACCCGTGTTTCAACGATTCAAAAAACACATTAAAAGTCCTTCTCCCCCCCCCCCCTCTAGAAAGGACATTCCTCTTTCATAACAAAATTTCGGAACACAAAAGAAGGGCACCAGGAAATTTCTCATGTTGTTTACGTCATATCCTTGGCCCCCGTAAAATCTCGTGACACTTTCACCTTAAAATGAAAGAGGAGGAGCCACGGTATCGAAATAGTACAGCGTACACTGTACATACACCGTTGGTGGTCTGTACTTAGCGGCGTGAAAATGAGGCCTAAATTAAAGGGTATTTGGCGCTGAAGTGAGAGGACTTAGTAGATTGTGTTTGTTCCCACACGCGAAGATAACACGCCCGACCAATTTTGCGGTGTTTTGGGCTAAAAACACCGTTCTCTTAATCGATCGATTAGCTCTTAAAATTTTATTTGGGGATGATCGTGATGGTTACGGGAGGAGGGGGGGACAGTGGGATCGTGAGATTTTCGCTGTAACTTTTGAAGAATATTTTGAAATAGTAAATAATAAACACTCTGATTATCTTTAAGATCATTAATGATATTAGGTGAATGCTATAAATCAGTGGTCCTCACATTGTAGTAGGGATACCTTTAGGAATACAATCAGATACAATAAACCCATTATCGGAGTTCGGTTATCGGAGTTCACGGTTACTGAACCGCAAGTTCAGTGAACCATGAGTTACAGTATTAATATAAATTGAGCGATAATATAATACCAAACTTGAAAAGAATTTTCTACGTTACGGTTACATTCTTTCAATATTATTTTTAATTATTACAGAAAATACCTAAAGAAGAAAAGTCTTTAGAACTCTCTCAAAGTTAAAGTTAAAAGTTAAAGCTGTACAGGCCAAGAAACCTCATCAAGCGGTGCCCATCTCCATTTGTATAATCTTTGGACCTGGGATGCCAATTAATAGCTATTGTCCAAACCGAGTTGTTAGCTCGACGCTGGACCCTAGTTATCTTCCCAAGCGAACTTTGTATTCATTTATCGACCCCGGAGATATGAAGAGTTGTTATAACTTTTAAAGTTTGACCAATAAAAACATTGGGTGAACGTAAAGATAATCTCCCAGGTCACGAGAGATCGTGATAATAATCTTTTACAAAAAAGTTCAAGCAAGAACATTTCCAATTCTGAGAAATCGTGATTAATATGCAATCCAAAAATACACAAATAAATAAATAAAAAAAAATATTAAAAGGCTCGATCCTCTCCCGGCCACAAACTTTCAAGGATAGTCTCAAAGACAACATCTGTTCATCTCCACTTATCGGACTTTCATCTTCTCTCTTATGTGACAAAAGTCACCCTCCGCACTTTACTATCAGGGTATTTCCGAGTTCTGGCTTAGTAAAAGATTCCTACCCTACTCCTGCGCTTCTTTTTTTGCTCGATTTTAGGTGCGCAAGCACCATTTGATTTCTTTCTTTTTCGTGTTTCCACTTTCATTCACTCGAAGCGTCAGTTCGATATTGCAAATAGGAACTCCCTGTTATGTTAATACCCCGATATATGAAACAGAAAGAAAAAAAAATGTATCAATATCTGCTCTTTTAACAGAGATTCATACGTCCAATGAAAATAATAATAATAATATGACAAAAAGAAAGCCGTGGTAAAACTGCAAGTCTTTGGAGTCCAATTGAAAGTGAATGATTAGTAAGATGTATTATTCGGATTAGAAATGACAAGAATGAGTTCCTTCGCCATAAAACTAGACAAAAAGAAAAAAAGCTCATAAAACCTTGGATGACTGTTTTGCTAGTAAAAAGTGTAGATCCCAAGCCTAGTCAATTTTTAACTTTAATTTTTTATATTATTATAAATAGTAAATAAGGAAATTCAAGTTGCTTTTTCTAACACTAGAATCACTTACTTAATCCCTTGAGATGCTCTAGGCGAATACTATCAATGATGTTCATAAGTATGTTAGCTTGATATCAATCTTACTTGGTTGATTCTGATCAACTCAACTGCTGTTCATACAGTAATGAGTAGGGTCAGTCTCATAATTGAAATGTTTAATTTCGTGACCTTAAGCATGTACTATTTACATTAGTAATAATTACTGAATACATATATATAAGATATAAAATTTATATGATGGAAAAGGAGTACATTAACATAATGAATAGGTATACGTAATATTTCTTAAATTAGTAATGGATCTAAAATCTATAACTTTGCCCTACAACTTAAATACCATGTTCGTAAATTTATATGGCATTTCTTTATCAGACTGCAAAAACTTCGAGACTAATTGTTTCTTTTCCTGTAGCATTTGATGTTCAAATTATTTTTTTATATCAATGCATTGTTTAAAGGTTTCTAAACACAAGCAAAAACATTACGTACTGATATATGGTATATTAATACACTATAGCGTTTGCATTG
Organism: Nephila pilipes; assembly: GCA_019974015.1. Taxonomy (NCBI): domain Eukaryota; kingdom Metazoa; phylum Arthropoda; class Arachnida; order Araneae; family Nephilidae; genus Nephila; species Nephila pilipes. The sequence continues at coordinate 1,824,211 of BMAW01128667.1, read as the reverse complement.
CTAAGGAGTTTTTTCATTCACACTTTTTATTCAGAAAGGAAGCTTGATTTGAAAGAATATCTAATTTGTATTGAATTCTGCGAGTTTGCATCAAATAAAGTTGAACATGTAACATGGACTACTCACGAAACTTCCCTAACTAATATCTGGGGTTTCTGACTTTATATTTAAGTTTCTAGCTTTTTTCCAACCAAATGAAGCGTGGACACGCAAATTAAGTGAATTGTAGAAGTGGAGTGAATAGATATAATCAAATCGTACAAATGTGACAAAGAATTAAATTTGAACGATTTAGAAAATGTTACGGTGATAGAACAATTACAAGTGTGAAGTACGCGGGAGTTTCTTCTGTGTCTGTGTGATTCGTTGAGACAAGGACCCGACGCTGTCTGGTCGAAATACTGTTTGGAGGACTTACTTACATTGTATTCTGGGTTTGTAAGTGTATTCTTTGATACAGTATTAAAATTCTTAGTGTTGTCAGCAAGATTCTTAGAACTGTGATAGAGAGTATTCCCTTTGTTAAAGAACTTATAAAGGCTATTTTAAAACATAACTGAATATATTATTGAGAACTACTGGCTTTTGACTATATATTTACTTTTTGTGCTAGGACTGAATTTTAAATTTAGATTTGTGATTAGACTAAAATTTACGATGGCACGTGAGTCGAGTAGTAGATATACTATTTATAAAAATTTGATAAATAGATGAGTTTAAAATTAAGTTTCGAAATTGTAAACAAAGTAGTGTGCGATAGAAAAAATATATGTATTTTCGTTTTTCTCAAAATGTGTTCTTTAGGATTCTGGTACACTTTCCTGAAAATCTATTTTATCCATAGTGTTGATGTTTTCCACTTTAAGAAACGAGGCTGTTTTCTGTACAGTGTATATAGTTGTTTTCATTTAAACACTCACAAATTTTAAATGTAGCACACTGTTAGAGTAAAAATTATGGGAAATTCGAATCATAAAATTCTAAAAATTTTGAATTTTATTAAATTCAAATTTGGAAATTACAATTATATTCACTGTGTAAAATGCTGCCTTTATAAGTTCTCTGTTAAACCTAAGGTTACAAATGCAACAAATTTTATGCAATATGTACCAAAAGGTAAGAACACGACCTACAAATGTAAATATAGCTATATTGATTATTAATCCCTTATATATCATTATTTATGTTTATAAATACTCGTATTACATTTCATGAACAGATATTTATATACCTCAATGTTAGAATATGATTAACCTTTCTTTTAATTTAGAAAAAAATAAAAGTTATTTAAAGTTTGCATAAAATAAGCTTACTCTTCTTTGTAGAATCAGTCTCAATTACTTTAAGACATTTATAGAAAAAAGTAAGAAGAGACAAGTCTAAAATGTGGTAAAGAAATGACAATGATTACTTCATCCTGTTGATGTACAGTGCGCATTATTGTTACATTACGGCAATATTTGGATCTGAAAGAACTGTTGACTATGTTCCTCATTCTCTATATTTACTGGAATTGAATGCCTTCTAGTTGAACTAGACTTATTTACTAGATTTGAACTTTCCCCCTTTTTCTAGAATTAAAAAAGATTCACATTTAAAGAACAAATACTTTAACGTCAGTAGAAATTACCGAAAAATTACATTAAGTACGATAGGTTATCATAAAGTTTTAATTATTTCTGGGAAACAATATAGAGACATCTAAATAAAATTTATGTTGTATACTGATTGATATATATATATATATATTTCCCTGATTAGTTTTCTTGACATACATAATGTAGTAAACTACAGCTGTTAATACTAATTTGTTCAGTCTCAGAAAATTGTACATTGAAGTAACCCCACAGTATGCAAAAGAAAGAGCTTAATTTGCTGTATTCTACAATGACGGCCTTCGAAAGGTTAAGAAATGCACTGAGAAAACTATAACTCTGGATTGTGACTATATAGAGAAGTTTTATGGTTAATAATGAAAATTAAGTTTCTGTCTCGTTTAGTTTTAGCAATAAATAAAACTTCAAGAGGCCCCAGGATAATAATTTATACTTTACAATACTGAGGATTACTTCAATCTACGGCTTCCTGAAACCAACAAATCAACATGAATAGCTGTCATTCACACATTATGTACATAAGGATGAATTAATATGTAGAATAAATTTTATCAATATCTCTCTGTTATTTCTAAGTAATAATTTAAACTTTTCTATACCGCCTAGCACTCTTAGTTGCACAAAAAATATTTATCCAGCAGCTTTCAATAATTGAACTAAAAGATGGTAAAGCTTCCTCAATGCATATGGATTATATTTTGAAGGTTGTATAAACCTGTTTTCATCAAAATAAAAATTCATCCTTAAAATCTTTTTATCACATATTGTATTATCAACATAATTTCTAATTCTTCTTGCTTTTATATAAGCACACAAAATCGATTTATTATATAAACAACCTTATCCCACCTGTGCCAATGACCTAAAACAACTACTCCCCCCACCTCCAGACATCCAAGACAAGTTCACAATCGTGTTTTATTTGTCAAAAACCGCAAGATTAAACATTTGTGTGTACTCTAAACAATAGCGAAAAAACAAATAGAATCTAACGGAATTTAAACTTTAAATGCCGGTCACGTACTGTCGATATTTCACTTTTTTCTCTCTCTCAGCTAAAATCCATTCATCAAGTTTTCCTGACAAATAGACTAATATCCGTCGTTACAGATTTGGCGCTACTGTGGATGTATCCACTTTCTTACACTCTCTTCTTGTTGCAGGAAATGAGGAAGAGGCCACAGGAACATAAATTAGTTGTCGCCAATAACAAAGGAGATGATGAAGTTGTATTATTTAAACCTGTTACCTTTAATTAATCCGGCGTAAAAGCTCGAGTGTAGCTTTGGCTTCTGTTCTTTTGTTTTCTCCAAATACGGAGAAGTAAATTTGCAGAAGTAGGTCAAAATAATTAATTGTACTCATATTTACTTGCAATTTTTGGAGGTTTTAATTGTTGTTTAGGAGAGTTAAGTAATAAGTACAATAACTAAATCGGAGGATTGAAATTAGGTACAAGTTTATTAGGATTTTTTAAGCATATATCTCACGTTATACATATCTGAATAAAAAAAGATTGAATTCAATTTCTAAGTTTTTTATTTTGATTTGATTGAAAAAATACTGTTAATAAATCAATACATATCACAAAAAATATTATTAAAAGTGTTTTGATATAAATAGGTAACAAAGTATTTCAGGAGGATTTGTTAGGTATGACACATATACAGTAATACCATACTCTTATCGTCTTTAATACATATAATGAAAAATATTAATTTTAATTTATAATTTGGAAATACACTCTGCTGCGAAGATGGTTCAAAAAGTTCTTCCATTTGCATACAGGTGGCATCACTAAGATAAACTGTTTTTACCATTGGGGGCCACCATCTATTAAACGGAGCCGAAATAAATTAGACATTGATTCATAAATTGGTTTTGATTTGGTAGTCATATGCTGCCAAATCAAATTCGATTGCTGCCGCGGCAAGTTGTCGACGACATTCTGCATCGAGTGTCACCGTCGATAACACCTGGATTCATCATTATGATCCGGAAATCAAGCAAAAGTCAAAATGTTAGGTGGCTTCCGGTGAATCTTTCCCATGAAGATGGTCTCATCGGCCGGAAAAGTTGTGACGAAGAATTTTTATGGTACGAAAGGCGTCATGATCACGAGTACGAATAACTGAGATTTAATCAGCTTTCTAGTAAATCACGATATTTAAAAAAAAAAAATATTTTCGATGTTACAAACTCCATTTCTCAGAATTTCTAAGGAGTTATTGAACGACCCTAGTTTTTTCCACTGTATTACGTTTATATTTTCCATGATTGATTGGTTATCAATTAATGAAGCCCTTAGAAGCAATAATGAGGTTATCGGGAACGGATACCGCAATTTTGAATTATGGTCAAGTGACGAGGATGATATCTCACTCTAGATTTCTACATCACACAAACGTGACAGTTTTGAGTCTCGACGTATTTAATGCGCCAGCTCCACTACACGATGGATTTTTAATGGAATAAGAATTTGAATTCACGACTCGAAGGAATCAACGCCGTCCATAAAACAACATCTGCAGAGGGGAACTTGCCGTGGCCCCTTGGGGTGATTGAAGGTATGATTTAAGGAATTTTTTTTCTTTTGAATTAGAATTACACTCAAATAAAGCAAAAACTATTGGGATGGAACCTTTTAGCTCTGAAAAATGGATACCATTGTCAAACCATTTTTATAACATTTTGTGTGCTATCATACTAGTATCTGTTAAACGGTGTAATAAACTAATTAATAGATTAGTTTGATTAATATTTCGTCGAGTTGTTGTCGTTGTTGAGACCTGGATTTATCATTATACACCAAAAACTAAGCAACAATCAAAACAATTATATGCTTCCGGTTAATCTGCTCCAAAGAAGGCGAAGTTATAACGACGATGTTTTGGTATGCGAAGGGCTCATATTCATGGAATTCTTAGAAAATGGAAACCAGTCATTGGACAATATTACAGTCGGGAGTTACCTCATTCTTAATACACCATTCCCTTTTTTTTAACCAACCTTAGATACATAATATATAAAAAAAAGTAGAATAATCGAATAGTTCTTCGTGGAAATTATAAAAAGTAATTTAAAAGCAAACTATACGAAGAAGAGTAAAATATGAATGGGTAAGGCAAATTTAATGGGTAAAAGGAATTTACTCAGCTGTAGCCTAGAACATATAAATGAACGGAATTCATAATCTAATTGCATAAATCAAACTCGAGAAATAAACGTGAGGCTACTGGAAGAAGTGAACTCGTAGAAAAGAATAAAATAGTATCAAAAGAAACAATAAAAATAAAAGCAAACCTGACACTATCATCAAAATGTGGAGAAGCTTTCCTAAAAATACGCTACAGATTGAAATTTCCTAGTGTGATAAGTTGGATAGGAAATATCAACATTTTTCTTCAAACTACAACTGCTGTACAATAAAGAATGAAATACATCCAAATAACTAAACGTAATACTATTATAATACATATGATGTAATATTTTTAAGAATTAAAGCAAAACTTCTTCTTAACTAACTGAATTTTAAAATTTGTTTTATACATAACCCTTTTTCATTGCGTTTCGGACTTATTTAATTCGACTTTGCAAATAACTTTTTACTTTTTATTTAAAATTAAAGCTAAGCTTTTTAAATGTTTAAGTCATATGAATTCCGTTCTTTGGTTTCAAATGAGTATTAAATTTACTTTAAAATTACACTTAAATGTTTGCATTACTTTTGAAGCAGTTCATTTTCTATAAGCGTACAAATTTAAAACGCTTCAAAATTTTAAAGTGTTAATTATTTTGGCTGCTACTGTATATAATTTGATACATATGAAGGGGTTAAAATAACCATTTGTTGAATAATAAGAATGAAAGTTTCACGAAGAATCTAGCAACGACAGTTTCGTTCTGAAAAATCCATTAGCCATCATTTCAACCCACAATCACATTCCCCACTGGAATCATAGGTTAATCGAAGTCGTCGATTGGTTGACAGATGAAGAAGTCTGTAATTATTTTCGCGCTTAACTATTAAAGCATCACTTTGTTGTCAAAAACTGCGATGTTCTGCCTGTCGTCGGAAGCAGATTAAAAAGAGCGTTAAATGCTTTTAATAGTTTCTCTCCGTTTTTTCCTTAGTTTTTTGATTTTTTGGACGAGTTTTTGGACGAGATGGACACCTCAAGGCGACGCATTTTAACGGTGTTTATAAGTGATTGACAGTTGACTTCAGAGCCGCAATTTGATACTGGAGCTGTTAATATTTATTTTTTATATCTATTTTCAAAGACTTAACGAAATGGAGAGAAAAATAAAGTATTTATTTTAGTAGATTTATATTGAAGGTGATTAAAGTTAACTTAAATATCAACAAAATTTTCTCGTTTAATTTCGCATTGCAACACTTTAATTACTAAATAGAAGTATTGCTTAGAAACTTGTTTTTGTTTCATTGTTTCAATCGCTTTCTTGTTGAATTTTTTTTTCATAGCTTTGTTTCACGGTTAAAAATTGCTTCATAATTTATAATTATCCTTCCTTCTTATTGCCTATTTCTAAATAAGCTACCATTAAAAGGAACGAAGACATGAATTTAAAAAAAATTTAATCGAAAAAGAAAGTAAAAAAAAAAAAAAAAAACTAATTGAAGATCATATGATTAAGATTAAATAAAATACTTATTTAGGAAAATAACATAGATAAGAAATAAATATATTCAAATGTTACATTTTTATTCCAAATTTTTTTTCATTTCTTTCTAAATTTGAAATAATTACCAATAACACATGAAATTGGCTGTTTACTTTTAAATAAACTGGGTTTCAAACTTAAATACATCTTCTACGTAAGTCCATTTTTTGAATTTATATTTTTAATTCGAGGTCCAAAATTTAATCTATGGCATATAAAATTTCAATGGTTGAACAGATTCTAAAAATCTCAGTTCAAAAAATTTTAGGAAATACGTGAAAAATATATAACATTGATCTCTCATGTTGAAAAACTTTTGAAACATCATTCGATAGAAATTTAGAAAGATAAAAATGAATACCACGTACTCAGTTTATAATAAATAAAAGATGTGAAAATATTCTAATTTGCTTAAGGTTATTACAGGGCAGTTAAAATTTTGATTATTCATTTCTTTAAAAATTATTCCTTTGTTACGCAGATTTTTTTTTTTTTTGTTGTTACAATTGTTTTCATGTTATATAAAATATTATTAACTTTTTCTAAGCTTTTATTTTTAAAAACTTTAACTTCAAAGTAAATAAAAAAAGTTATCGTTATTGAGTATTGTACAAGAAGTTATATTTGATAAATAATAACTTAAAGATTTTCTTATTATGTCTATAAAACTTATATTGATTGTGTAGTTTATGTATAGTATTTTATACTGCAATTAAAAATTTAATGAAATGAGATTTCCGATCAATCTTCATAACATTTTTTATTTCTTCAAAGATTTTTATTTTTTTTTCTAACGTCTTTTTTATCTCTTTTCATGACAAAAAAAATTATTTCATATACAAGAATTAAGTAAGAGTATTCCAACCTTGAAATTGTCTACTCTTTCTTACATCATCAATGTCAGCTGTTGAGTAACACTAATTTAGAGTCAGCACTTTTAGATATATAAGAAAGAAGACAGGATTATTATGTAACATAATGACATCGACAATTTCTAGACAAGACACATTCCATCATTTTTTCGGAAGTATATTTTAAGTGTTTTCAACACCTTTAGAAATCCCTCTCTGAAGGAACGGAGCTTCCGTGTTACGTTGCTTAACAAGGGATACGCGAAAAGGAATCAGGAAAGGAGGATAGGATCTCCTGGGTTCACTCATGGATGTAAAACTTGATAATAAATTATGAGTATTAATTCTTGGTAAATCTTATATTAAAATTTTACGATCCAAATTTATTCTAAGTATTTATGCCTTTTTTGACATACTTTAAATACTATTTAAAATAGTAAGTACAAATATAAAAAAATAAAACAGCAAGAATAAAAAAAAGACATTCAATCAACTCATTACTGAATGCTTGTCGGGTTTTCCCTGAATATTTCGCCCCTTTATAAAATAAATGCAATGCATTGATTTAATACTAGATTCTATCGCGCTTTTGGACCATTTTGTTACGTTATTTGAATTGAGAGTCTCATCGTGCGAAAGAGCCTTGAATTCCGTATATATTAGCATTACTACATAATAAGTGTAGTGAATAGAGATATTGGATATGAACTAGAGTGATAAGAGGAAGTAACGAGATTGTGGAGCTCACGATACTGGAGCGAAAAGATGCGATGTGATGTTCTAAGAATGAATATTTAGTTCGAATCCAGTCACCTGAACCTTACTGGACTCGGATCCCTTATTCACAACTCTACAATTTGCCGTTCTTAAGTAATGTGGAATTTTCAGTTACAATCTTTGGTAAGGACGTGATTAAGATAACCCTCCATTTGTAATAAAATTTTATTTTTAATCATTTTAAAACTAGATTAAATTTAATTAAAGATTATCCTGATTAGCTATTTATTAAACGATAACGTCTCATGATGTTTAAAATGTGAAGCAGATGTATCCCTGTACTAAATTTCAACTATTAAATCCATAAAAAGTTATGCAATTGGATAGACATACATTATTCTACTGTTAGCAAATTACAAATTATCTATCCGATGAAGACGGTCAATAATTTCATAACGTAATTGGCTCAGAAATTCAAATTATGCAATTATTATAACGTCGTAAGAGCTCCAGACTTTACAATTGTTCTTATTTGTTATACAGATTACTCTTGTATACACATTACTTTTCCCCCTCTTCATATAAAATTGTTTATTCTTCTTTGAATGTGTGAAGATTCCTTTTTTAATTGTTCCGGTTATTTTATCACATATTTATTGCAATTTTCTTTTATATTTTGCAACCAATAACTCTTCATCTTCATGACTATGGAGAATGTAATTCGTAATACTATTTCATTCTTCATCTCTGGTTTGGTTAGATATTAAATTTTATTTAAGTTTTCACAGAATCAAGTACTATGAATACTTCATTCATCATTATTTCGTTCTTTTCTTGAAAAAATTATTTTCTAATCCATGTATTAGCGCGTAGTCGTATTTCACGAATGGCACAATGAATTAATTTTGGTATATGTGTAAGATTTCGTCGAGCATGAAATTGGTTCGGTTCCAGTTGAAATATCACCAATCATTTTGGTGGTTAAAAATCCCGATTCAATTAACAATTGCAATGCATGGATCTCCGATGGGAATGCATGAGAATCCGATACTCCATAAATTAATTATTTATATACGAATTTAAATGGGACTCGCTGTTCCCCGAGGCTTTCTATTAAACTATTTTGGCGAGCCCTACAGTTTTTCTGCTCTTTGAGTAAGTTTTCGGATCTACAAAATTGTAATGGTGGTCAAATTTGAAATGTTTGAGCTTCGCACTTCTTAATTCACCAGTATTACAAGCGTTCCATGCATCGGGAAAAATAGTGGATCCTAACTGCAGCGTTTAAAAGCACTTTTTATTATTGACGGAATATCGCATCATTTTGAGATATTTGGCGGAAATGGTTGACACAATTTTAAGCAAGAGTACTAGGTTTTCTTTGTAATTTAATATTATAATTTTTATATCTTGAAATTTTACCATTTATATGTTACATGATCATATAGTATTATTCATAGTATATAAAGTGAACGCTTTCGTACATCAAATACTTTATATTGTAAATTACAAGAATGTTTTATTTTTAAGAACTTATTGGTAAAATTCAACATTTAAAAAGTTTTTTCACATTTTTGGATTAAGAAATATCTTAATTTAAAGAAATCCCTCTGTATGATGTAGGTAAGTGTATTTCTACTGTCGAGCGAATATATACCATTGCAAATTCGCATCACATTTTCTGACTATCTTGGTCACTATCTGCATGAACAACCTCCCTCGCCCAGCTTTTCATCAATGCAATATATCCCGTCACAATATATCATTCTCTATTATACTTTCACAAAGAAAGGTTCCCCACTTTACGCATATCACAGAAACATTAACTTGAAACGTTACACCATTTACACAAGCTGCTGCAGCACGATTGCAATTCCTTCTTCTTTTGATCACAGCCATTACTGCAGAAATTTCTTTTTTGTTCTTATGGCAGGATGACCCCGAGATCCGAAGGGGGGATGACTCCCCTGAAACCGAATCTACGAGGACCCACCGGCACATCAAACGATGACCTAGGTGTTGGCTGTGGACGGACGAGCTACATCCTGTCCATCAATTTGGGGTGAGGGCCGTGACGGTGGATTTTTTTTTTATCTGTGGTGAGATGCGTTTTCAGAGATTTTACAGTAGCCGTTTGCATTTTATATCAAAGTAGATGTGATGAGAGAGGAAGACAAAGCGTTGAGCAGGAGGTGATGTTTGAGGACTAATTAAATAATGGATTCTCATTCGAATGAATAATTTTAAGGGAAATTAATAAATATAAGCAAGAAAATTTTTAAATCAAACTTTTATTTAAAGATATACTAAAATATATAATTTTTTTAATTACCGATAAATTAAGCACCACACACATAGCTACTTATTTGTATATGAGATCAAAAGAAATATTAACGTTTCAAGTTTATATAAATTATATACTATTTTACTTGAAAAAAATTTAATCTTTTAGTTCATCTTTAAATAAAATCTTAATTTTTTTACTTACAGTTATTTCGTCCTTTTTAGTCCAGAACTTTCAGGATAAAAAAAAAAAAAGCAATTGCGTGAGCTATACGTGTCTTCAAAATTTCAACTTAACTGACCGTTGCTAGATGTAAACCCCCTCCTTTTAGCAGTCCTACATAGCTTGAGCAAACTATACTATTGTATTGTCATCGGCTATACGTGTACTAAAAATATTCGCTCGATCGAAGTGGATTAAAATTCGAATAAAAATTTCGGTCTGGGAAAAACATACATGCAAATTAAAGAGAAAGATGCAATTTAAATAAAATCTAGTAATAATAAGAATAGGATATGAGTTTCTGACTGATATGTCCTGAGTTAACCAGCAAGTTTATTCTTAATGGATTATAATACTTATTTTTTCTGTATTTATACAGAGTTCATATTATAGGAGAAAATAATTTACAAAATGTACATTAAAAATTATACACTTGTTGGGAAAAAGGACACCTTTATATAACAGCTGTCATAATTTATTTCGTCAAAATTATCCTGTCATTGTTCGAACGTAAAAATTTTAAATATTTAACAAATCCATGTCAATATATCTGATAGTTAAACCAGATATCAAAAGCAGAAAATAAAGCTGGATCTTAATTATCATTGAGTAAAAACGATACAATTGAAAATTATCATTATTTCTGTTATTGAAAAAATTATGAAGTTTATGTGTGTGCGCATTTACGCTAGCCTGTTAAAATAGAATTCGATTGAGAGTTTTGGGGCATCGCACTAAGAAGCAACATGAAGGCCTTTGGAGACGGACGTCGTAAATCTGAATCTAGATCAAGTGACGAGGACGACATTTGAGCTAGCACCTCCCGTCCATCAACTCCGCTTTACTGCGGATATTTAGTGTTATCAAGCCTGGAACCCATGACTCGAAAGGAACAACGCTGTCTACAAGATCGCGACCAGAACAGCTAATACGGTCACGTGAAGATTTGGGACCTCCACAGATTTACAAGCATCAATTCCACTACACGATGGTTATTTAGATGGAGTCTGGATGAAACCCAAGATTCAAAGGAAACAAAGTCGTCCGAGAACACGCAATCATGACCTGCGGCTGCGTATAAGAATTCGAATTAATGAATCATTTAATCGATTAAATTTTGACAAAACGTTGGGAGAAACTAGGATACAATTAGCACGTCCAGTGATGCGAACAAATAAATGGATATGATGGGATTTTTCAACCATTCTCTTGTTCTGCCTAAATTAATGTTCAAGAATTTTACCAGAAATATTGATGTCGAGTAGCCTAGTTCTAGATCATAACGGAGTGGCAATGAGGACATTTGAGCTGCTACTTCTCTCTGTTAACTTCTACATCACTCTGCATTGCTCCAAGAGAGGATTTACTGAGCAATTCTATTTAAAGTATAGAATCCTCATTACTCACTCCTCAGGAGATTGTCTTTATGTAAGCACGGGCATTATGAAGTGAGGTACCCAGTGAACTTTTTCGTTCCCATTGTGTTTACTATCTTTGGTAAATATGGCAAAGCATTCCCATGATAAACCCTAGCGATTTTTCTCTATTTTCGTACATTCTTATCAATCAATTGATAATTTTTTCCCTTTCATTTTTTTAAATTCTAGAGCACAGTTATACAATGTTTCACGCAGAATAGCAATATTTGGCTCTTGTGCCGTAAATCTCAAATTTCCCTCGCTTTCCCGTATTAATCTGTACAACAGTTGTTTTGTGAAATCAGGATTCAAACGTCCTAACACAATTGTAATCACTGATTGATTGATTGGTTCTGAACGTCACAGTTAGAAATAGCATGAGGGCTATAGGGGGACGAACTTTATAATTATGAGCCTTGTCTAAGTGATAAGGACGATACTCAAGCTGACATCCCTATCTCCGAATTTCCACACTACATCATCGGGAGAATTTGGGACTTTGACCAGATTTAATACACCTGATAATACATACAACACAGTCATTGTGTGTGTGTTTTCTATGAATATTTCACACATACAACGAAATTCTTTTTAAATGTTAGGCATGTGTATTATGTATATTTAATGAGTTTTTAAATAAATTCATGAAAGTATAGAGGGCTTTTTTCTTATGAAGTTCTCTTCCTGATCAATTATGGAAAAATGAGAGCACCCCTAAATCAGAGACACGTTTACTTTCATTAGCTTTATGAATAATGCAATAGATGAGCTGGGCGTTTTGATCACGTCAGGATACCACGTGACACTATTTGATTAATGTCAGTAAATCAATTTCGGCTTAAACGCCTTTTGCAGGTTGGTACCGCAAGTGAGCGTCAGGGGCGTTTTGCGAAGAATGCACAGAAGGTGTGTTTGTCAGCTTAAGGTAATGACGCCGTCGATGCGATAAGGTGATAGTAAATTTCTAGTTTTTCAAACAGTGTGCAAAGCCCCTTTTGACTCACATTTTGTAGGAAGCAAACATATTTTACTATTTTCAAAGAACTATCAATGAGAAAGAACGAAGTATAATTCTGAATTAGCATAACACGTTGAAGAAGTATGTTACTTAGCTATTTGACACTTTTTTTTTGTAATTTTGATCGTAAGGTCTTTTCGAGTTCAAAAATTTGTATAAGTGATGCCTTAGGGTTAACATTAGTTTTGAGACCTATGCTAATTTCATCGAAGGCAAAATTGGGTGTTGAAGAGAGAGTCCTCAAGAATCTTCTAGATTGTCTTCTGTTGTATTAGAATCAGTAACTCGGGTTCTCAGTGATCCGGAAATCAATAATCAGTCTTTATCTAACCGCTCAAACTACAAGGAAGATTCAAACGAATCGCCGCCTGATCTCCAATCGGCGTTATCGCTTGGTTCATAGTTTTTGAGTTGGATCTATATTCACAGCCACTGTCGTGAAAGGAATCCCTTCTTCACTAGAGAACGCTTCATCGTTATATATAAAATCCCCTCTGCTGCCTACTTTCTTTAGGCAGATACAGAAATCATTATTCCGAGGCACCCTAGTAATTTTTTCCTCTCCTATGGGGAAAACTGTCTTTTGTAAACACGGGGTAAACGCTCCGGGGACACCCTAGCGATCCTCATCTATTTTTGAACCCTCCCCCCATCCTTTTTGTCCACCTTTTTTTTCCCTTTTTTTCATCTTTCTTTCGTCTATATCACAGTTGAACATGGCCTATCACATCAAATTTGACTCTTGCGACATAAACCTACTTTCACTCACGTGAGACGTGTTTTTTCTCTTACATAAGGGCCATGTAATTGTAATCATCACTTATTTGTAATATGAAAATTGCATGCTTATTACTGATATAAACTCAAAGACATAATAATATATGCTGTTATTTCTCAATAATAAAATTGACTTACCTTTCACCCAAAAATACGCCATAACTCGACAAACACTCAAAACTCATTCAAGAAAAATTATCCCGCACCAACTACTAATCTGACCACTCAAATTGTTTCCATGGTAGCCTAGAGGTTGCAGTCACGAATTCGTGGCTGTAGATGTTTCCGTCGGGTTGTGGGTTCGAGCCCAGATACTTCCTGCCATGTCGGGGAGCTGATACATGCTATATAAGTTATAAATATCCGACGTGGAGCGGGACTGATGCACGTTAAATCTGTTGATGTTCCAGGTTTTCCTGTTGGCGTAATGGAGAAGTTTGGAGAGGAAGGCACCAGCTCAGATGACATCCTAGCCACTTGACCGAGGTTCAAAATTACGTGGTCTGTCACCAGTATAGCCCTCGTGTTGCTTCTAAGTGAGACGTTAATAAGCAAGCAATCAGTCAATCAGCTCAAATGTAACAACCAAGTTTAAAACGACGCTATCGACCCAGTACGACGTCCTGATAAAATTAGATAGAAATATGTTAAGCATTCCACTCTGTGCGGGGAGAAACGAAATATCCTCATAGTTTGACACCATGCATGTCGAAAACGTACAAAATGTGACAGTACGTATCAACCTTCTACGCAGTGCATAGAAAAGCGGATGCCTTTCAGGGCTCTGTTTTAGCAAATATTTCTAAAGACGATATTCGGCATGCTGTCAGATTTGAATAATCGTCTTTGACGTCATACTCACAGCACTTCCCTACAATGAGTTAATATTTTCTAAAGGATAAGGTATGTCATAGTAGAATAACTTTCTACAAATTATTAGATTATGGAATTGTTCACAAAGTGTATTTTTATTTCGTGTTAGTTAATGATCTTCAGTTTTTTTTGTCAGATTTCAGTATTCAAACGTTGTTTAATTTTATATATAAGGCGTTTAAAAACGCATATTATTTTAATAATTTAAATAAGAAAAATTTTCAAACTATTTTAAAATTGTAGTTTTGAATTTTTTTCCGTCTCCACTCGCGAGCGACATCTTGCTCCATGGTATGATAGAGATACCAGTAGGGGCCGCAGTAGCCTAGTGGTCAAAATTGTGGACTAGCGGCTGGCGGTTATCGTTCAGTCGCGGGTTCGATCCTTGGCCATCGAAGACCCGCCGTGAAGCCGGGGCTGATGCACGTTAAATCTGTTCGGGGCCCAAAGTCCTCCCGTTGGCGTGGTGTGGATGTTAGGAGAGGGGGTGCCAGCTCAGGTGTCGTCCTCGTCACTTGACCGTGGTTCAAAATTACGAGGTCCGTCGCCAATAGCCCTTGTGTTGCTTCTAGTGCGACGTTAATAAAACTTAAACCTAAACCTAGAGATACCAGTAATATCCCTCTACTTAAAAGTTCAGGAAGAAGAAACGTTCTGTGATGGATTTTACAGGTTATCTTTAAATCAAGAATTCCCATGCGGTTCATATACGTTCTTTTAATTTTTTCGAATATCGAAAGCATGTTGATTTCAGAATAAATTGTAACTTTGTTGCTAAGAAAAACATAAAAAACACATAAATAAATTCATCACCATAATTGGGGATAATAGCATCTGTTACTCTATACCCCATAAAATAATGAATAGACCGCTATAATAGTGATATTTGCATCTCAGTAAAATTTAATGAAATAATTTATATAACCTCTTACCTGGTTTTTACTCAATGGTTATAATTAGAAAATAATATTTTTATGAAAGGGGGGGACAAAGAGAAAAGTAAACATAGGATAGAAACAAATAGCTTTCAGTAGATATTAATCGGATAAGGAACCCAATTGAAAGTACTTTATTTAGTTTTGAGATAACATTTCATTTTTAGAATTAATATGGTTTGATAAAAGTAGCAATTATTTAATTGCTATTTTTTAAAAGTTTTAATTTAAAATAAGCCCTGATCGGGGATCAATAAAATGTTATTTTTTAAAAACCTCATTACATGAAATGCAATTAATACATACTAATGGGGATGCTCCTAACTATTTGGTGTTCTTTAAAAAATGATAAATTGTAAAGCAAATAAATAATAACCATTTTTCTATTGACTATCTATTTCTAGTGGCACAAGGTCCTCTAATCACAACCAAATACTTTATTACTTTGAATAACGGTCAGATGACTAGGTCGACGCATAACTGATACCCTATTCTTCACAGAGGCGCCACGCAAATGTTAAGACTCTGAACCAGACAGATTTAACATGTATCACCCCCATCCAACACACAATGTCGGTAGAGGAAATAGTAGTCGAATATAGAACGATATTTGCGGACTATTTTCGAACGGCATACTTAATTTTATTTTTAAATTTAATCTTTTGACAAACACTTATTTCTTTTTTTCATTTATGAATTATTTTATTTATTTACTTTATTAATTTTCTTTTTTTTTTCATATTTTAAGTATAAAAAGATGTCGATACATTCATAAATAAATAAATAAAAATGTTTTATTGTGATTGAATGACAGCTAGGAGATTATAGACGCAATATCCAAATCTGTTTTAATTGCGCCAAACATTTGCCGAAGCCAAAATCTAGGCAGAAAAAAGGAAGAAAAGGCGAAAGTTATTTGAAAATAGAGAGTGATTGCTAGAGTATTCCGGGGTGCATCACTCGAGTTTATTTAAGACAGTAAATCCCATATGAAAGAAAAGATCACTAGGATACATCAGGGTCATGAGTCCGGTACTTACCTAAAGCAGATAAGCTCCTGAGGGAATGTCTTGCTAATACAATGAGAGTAATTATACAATGTCTTATTTAAAACTTTCCGTCGAAATTTACTACAGAATAAAAATTTGCTATACCAAAATCATATTATTTTTACGAATTAAAACGCATAATACTACGAAGGACTTCCGAAATGTCTCCTAAGTTTCTTCATTCCGAGTTATACTAAAACGCTTTCCCACTCTATTCTTATCACCTTTATTTCAGATGAATCCGAGACTCGTCACTGCGCATCAATTAAAGACATGTACCTCCCTCAATGCACATGAATGACGTTACCTTGAATATATAAGTTAATTACCATCAAAGTCCATCCATTAACGACCACCCCAACGATATCTTAAAAGTAGGTCAGCAATCTTGCATTATGTAAAGATGCAGGTCTCAGATATTTAATTACTGTAACAGGTTGGTTGTTTACCTTGAGGCCCTACCTTAGGAGGAGGTCCATCTTTCATAAATGAAGCGGATATTAAACAATCGATTGTGTCGGTAATAGCTTCACCGACGTTAATGAAAATCGGTTGGAAATTCATAACTTTCACTGGAATTTGCTGCCTTCACGGGTATAAATGTGTGAAATGATGTGAGCAAAAGACTTGGGCGTGAGGGGAATAAAGTGAGCCGCCACCACCCTCTTGTGAGTTGTGTGTAATCAATTAGGCGACATCAATGTTACCAGGCATGTAATTTTTAATTGAAGGAGATCAGATGGTTTATGTATTTTTTTTTTTTTTGAAAGAACTTAATGAGGAGTATATTTGAGAGTTGTAAGTGACACAAGGTTCTCAGCAAGGATATTAATGACGCGACCAAAAGGAAAATTTTCCATTTGCTAGAAAAAATAAGCACTTCCTCCCTTAAGTTTTTCCCTTTTTATTTATTTTATTTATTTCTTCTTTTTAATTGCTTTGTTTTTAAATTCCTTATTTTTGTAAAGGAAATGTCAGGTTATAAAAACCATGTTAAAAGAAGTTTTATACATGATACCATGCTTGGTTTTAAAAAAAAAAAGTTATATTATTTATTCAAGAATATTTGCAATAATAAGGAAAAATAAATTATTAGAATATTTATTGAATTATATTAAAATAAAGATGTCTGTGTGTGAATGAAAAAATCATTTTTGATGTGTCAATTAAATCGAAAGGCTATTTATATTATATTTATATACGAAATATTATATATGATATATTTTATTTATGAATGACGTGTAAAGTTAATAAACAGAAAAAACAAGCAAAAATTTTATCTTTTAAAAATAATAAATTAGTTGGAATATGTTTAACATCACGCTCATAAAAGTTTATTGTGAAAGTAATCCCCGATGGACAAAAAAAAATTAACATTCTGAGAAATTCCCTTTTTTTTTATCTCTCTCTGCATTGATGAGAGATGTAATTAACACACACACTTGCATTTTTTTCTAATTTACATCAATAACGTAACATTTATCATCAGTACTAATGATAATATTAAAACCATATTCGATAAATTAACATGCCATCTTTCAAACCTTTTCTACCATGTTAGACTGAGGAATAAAACTTAATTCAAAAAAACTTTCATATTTTGTTGTAGTTGAGAGCGATAGTAAGAGGATATATAATTGGTATTAATAATAAGCTTTTGTACAGATGTAACTAATAAACAGAAAAGACATAAAAGCTATAATAAAGAAAAGGTAGATATTGCAAAAAAGGATATAAATAATCAGCAGCAAGCTATTGTAAGGATATAAATCATGAACAATAAGCAATAGTAAGGATATAAATAAGGAACAGTAAGCTATAGTAATTATCAGTGGCGTACCCAGGGGGTTGCAAAAGAACATATGCTTCCCCCCCTAAGATTTTTTCTCGAAATAGAAATATTTCAATATGATTCTGTTATTATATTATTATATATGTCCTAAATTTTAAATATAAGAATTTTTTTTTCTCCTCGTTCTTAAACTTTTTCATCACGAAGACAAAAAAAAAAAAAGGATTTCAACAAAGCCAATTTCTGAGAAAAGAATAGAAAAGTCTTTGCTGTCTCTGTAGGAGAGCATCTGGGTCAGCGTTTGTTGACGAAGAGGGGGGAGGGACATTCCTAGGATAAATGCACGCCCCCCCCCCAAAAAAGATGCAAATTTTGCTATTATGGTATTTTAATTATTTTTCTTAAGTGATTTCTTTAACTTGATAAAATGATATCAAAAATTGAGCAGTTTTAAATAGGAGAAATAACATCATTTACTTTCTGCCAAATTGTAATTGTAAATTACAAAATTGTTTCTTCTATAGCTTTGACGATATGCACCCTCCTAAATTAATTTCTGGGTACGTCACTAGTAAGGATATAAATAATGAACAATAAGATATATAATAAGGATGTAAAGGCAAGGAAGCTACAGTAAAAAAAAAATATGATTATTGAAATAATTAAAACCTTGTTCTTTTAAACTGCATTATTTTACTCGCGTTATGTAAGATTTAAATTAAAACTTGGAGGAGATAAGCGAGGAAAGTATTGGTGCTTGAAATGGGAAATGGTAACGGGGTATCTCATTGTGTAGAAACGAGATCTATATATATCTGTGAGTATAATGCGTGACTATCAGGATTCTGTGTTAGATTTGTTTTCGCATTATTAAACATATGCCAGCATTCAATGGTAACACTAACTTGACTTAGCAATTTATCTTCATTAGCAGCTACTTTTTTTCACCTTGTAATGTATATTTTGATTATTGTTTGCTTGATGGTATTGGGTAGCTTTAACTCGATGGATAGTCACAGTAGTCTTGGTACTTTTATAGACCCTCATGTTGGTGACTTAGTCAGAACTCAAAGTCCACCATATTGATATGGACAAGGAGAATCACCTCAGGTACGTCCTCGTTACTCCATCGTTCCGCGAAATTACGAAACTCATCGTCAATGGTTCTCTAAAGCACGAGAACAATCAATGAATGTAGTGCGACATTAATTAATCCCAAACTTAATGGTGTTATTCAGTACATTCTGCTTTCACTATACTTCACTGAAAACTGCAGAAAGTCTTATTCATTAATCAAATTTAAAATATATTTGCAGCAGATCATTGTCAAAACTTCCAAATGGAAGAAACAGGATATTTTCTATTCCGTTTCCATAATAATCTTTCCTGACACTTTCATCGAGGATATGTAGTACATAGATTCATTGTATGTAAATAACTGAAGCTACTAGTGGCAAATCAACTTGCGCCTGAGGACAGACAAAAAAAAAAAAGAAGAGATGAATGAAATAGTTGGGATAGCACTAGATCACTTGGAACGTGCTGCGTGGGGCAGGAAGACAAGTGAATGAATCTGACTTCCGTTTGTGTGAGAGTGAGTACGTTTTTGTTAAATGAAGCGTGTAGTCCAGCCATTCGTTCAAGACGCTGCAGGCAACTTCCGATTGACTTCGGGCATCTCATTGGTCTTGGAAAAGGAAAGGAACAGTACAAAAATTACGAACAGTCCACCATAATTAGGTTGAGTAACGAAGTGTGCCAGTTGGAGAATTTAGGTCATATATTCCTTCTTATTTTTGTTAAAAATGCACTTATTCATTTCCGATCGAATATTGATTTCAATTAAATACAAATTTGATATATTCTTTTTAATAATACAGTAATGAAGATAAAATTACATAGACAAGTTTCAATGTAATTTATAATAATCGTTCAAAAAAGAAAATCCTTTAAAAATTGGGCCCGAGCTTTATTAGAAAATAACATTGCTATTTTCCAAAACTTGCAGGAAAAATTAAATATTTAAAATAAAAACCACACTTTTAGAAATCCTTTTGAGCATAATCATTCCTTATTTATTAAATAATTTGAGTCTTATTGGCTTAAAGGCGTAAGGTAATCAAAATTATAAATTTGAAAAATTATTTGGGATCATGTCTGTAGTGAATATTAAACTAAAGGTTCAAGAAGAGTAGGAGAGTGGTGTCTTTATATTATATTAATTGTGATTTCTACGAACCAATTATGTACATAAATTACTATTAACAAATTATTTACAACTATATTGGGCCTCCAAACAGATCATGCAATCTTTATCTCGCTTTAGCAGTCAGAACAAACTCATCAGAGACATGAAAAACCCGCCTTTCCTGGTCCAGAATTAAAAATATTATCACTCTCTCTGAATATCTTTCCCATAATCCCATGCGCTCTCATTCTTTATATGAAATATGCCGTCTCCTTTATTTACGCGGTTTTCAAATAAATTATTTCCAATAAAATCATATTCAGTTGGATCAATATAATACCCTCCCCTCAACCTTCACACACAAAAAAGAATTATAAAAGAATCATGTAAACCAGAAAAGTGGAATATAATGGAATTGAAACAACAATACTAATAAATATTTACAGAAAATTGTTTTACTGATTAATAAAATTTACTTTTTTAACGAGATAATGATATTAAATTTACAAACTAAAACTAGTACCTACTATTTTCAGAGATAAATAAAATGTATTTTTAAAATAACAGACAAAATTAGCATAATAATATACAAAGTCTAAACCTGAATTAAAATAATATTTTTTTTTCAAACTTTCTTTGCTGTAAAATCGCTGGTAATTTCTTTCAGATCTAATTTATTATTCAATTCATATACACAATTACCAACATTAGTAATCTATTAAGACGATTTTGAGATGACATGTTCTTAAATAATTTTTTTTTTTAATTTAGAAAAAGTCCTTTTACCGGTAGCAACTGTTATGGGTGGCGTTAGAAAAATTCTTAATGAAATGCTTAAATGTGGCTCAATTTTAAGAAAAACAATGAATTTAGGAACATCAACTGGGTCTTCTTTCTACAAATTTCTGTTGTATTTGATTTTATTACTGATTTATTTTTTAAATTCAAGCAACCAAAATTTTTTTTTTTCGTGAGTTGTGTTTATTTATTTTTGCCTTTCTAGTTCAAGTGTTTGCCACGGTATAAAGCTGTCTACAATGCCTATCTCCTTAGAAGTGCATAAACACTTGAGAGCCGAGCAATTAGCCGAAAAATAACGCCATCTCTACCGGAATTGCAAATTTTTTTTTGTGCCCGTCGAAATACATACAAGTGATGAATATCTGAGATTGGCTCACGTGCAGCCTATTCACGCGTATACATCTGCTCGTAGAACAGCTTGTTAGCTGCTGGATTCGAAATCGTATACGAACCTTGTAACGTTCCAGAATTATTTCATTCACCTGCCATTATTATAACTATTTAGAGAGTCACTAATAAACACGGTCACCAATGAATTCTAATTGTGGCTATCCTCGAGTTACTTGTCACGAAGCAGAACGTTATAATAATTTATTTCTACATCTACAAGATTTTGCAAAAGGCGAGTCTTATACGTGCACATCTGTAGTATTGGTATTTACATCCATGCGACTGTCAGAAGAACACAGCAGAAGAGGGGAAGAAGTAATTGCTTAGAAGTAGTAGTAGTAGCAGAAGAAGAAGTATTTCAATACCATTGAAATTCAAAGCAACCAAAGCTTCTTTTCATACAAAGAGAGTTGATATATTTTTTTTTAACTGACAATTATATTTTAATCGAAGATTGGACAAAACCAGTACAAAAACAATTATTCCTCGATGACAGTGCTTTATTCAAAGCCTTTTCTTCCCTACAAAGCAAACAAATTACTTCGTGGGAAACCTCTCAATTCGTCTTAAATTTACTCTATATATCCATGAATAGATTTCTTTCTTCCCTCACCGAAATTTATTTACTTTCTTACTGCGTTCTCCGTTTTGCGTTTACAAAAAGGCGGTAAATATCTTAAGCGGATACCGACTCTGCGGGAAGATGTTACTCTACAAAAGATTCATTGATACTACTCACGGACATTATTCGAAAAATACCTCGGGATGTTGGCTGACTGTAATAACTTTGATGTCTTCCTGCTCTCTGCTTGTAGAGAAGTAGCCAAAGAAAAATTCATTGACGTATTTCTGTATTAAACTATCACTTTTCAAATTACTCTACAGTGTGAACTATGACAACACTTTATACACAAGTTAATTTTAAAATTAACAATAAAGAGGAGAAAAAGAGAATTGCAGTCATTGTACAATGTGCAGAGCACGTATTTACTTTAAGGTATTCGCCTACTTTAGAAGAGGTTTTTTTTTAAATAATTAAAAAAATAACTTTTATATACATTATACTATAAGATATAAACTTAAAATACAATGTAAAATTTACATAAATTAATAATTGTTTTAATATTTCAGCTCAAAGATACATAAAAATAGCAGTAAAATGGCACTTGTTCAAAACACCAAAACTGAAATTTAAATTGAGATATTTCGATTCTGTCAATTTTATTATGATGAATTAAATCTAATTTAGGATTTGAGCCTCTCTCATAATTATAACCCTTATAATTAAATATTTATAGGAAGTCGTACTTTAACATACAGAAAAACCGTACAAATTTGTGACAAGTTCTGACTTTTATCATCAATAAAATGCAAAGTAATCGTATTATAACAATAGGAGAGGTTCAAGTCCTGAATTCACTTTTATAGAGTATTCCATGAAAGTTTCACAACATTATATACAGAACTGTTTTTAATACTATGTTTTGCACTGAAGCAAAATATGAAAATCTTGATTTTGAGAAAAAGCTGAATATACATTTCAACCCAGAAACTTACCTAATTAAATAAACATTTAACAATAAAAGGCCCCTGATTTGTAAAGTTCACTATCTGTCTTACTTAAATAAGATATCTTTATCTTCCTGATGGCCTTTAAAACTTTCCTACGCTTACATTTAACAGGTGTTGAATAACGCTTCAATTCCCTGAATCGATTGTAATCTAACTTTTTGTATCCCTTTACAGTGAAGTAGCCCGGATTTTCAATGTTCAGCTTATTTAAGATTTTTAAGAGACTTGATGTCCTTCTTTAAATTGTATAATTGCATCCATTCTTTTTATAGGTATAGAACACATTAATTCGACTTCACATTAAAAATTCTAGGTTATCTCGTTTTCAGTTGTAATTGGGTAAAAGAATTTTCAATAAGAAGTAAACAGTCTCATGTCGCTATTTTAATCATATTAGTAATATGAATCACTAATATATAAATGTTTTTTTAAAAAAAACCAAGTCGAGTTAATACTCAGGTTTTTGGTGGATTGATTGATTGAGTATTTATTACCTATCCACGATTGTTAATGACACTTTTGAACTTTGGTCAAGAGAAGAGAACAAATCTTGAGCTAGCATCCTCTCAAAACTTCCCCACAGTGCCAACGGAAGGATTTGGGACCTCGAAAAATTTAGCGACCATCAGCTCCTCTACACGACAACTTCCTTTTTAGTGGCATCCGAGCTCGAACTTGACGCGTTGGAAACAACACCGGAAGCGAGCTCGCAACCATAACCTCTCATCCACCGTAGGAAAAAAAAAGGATATATTGACTTTACTTCAGGAGGATAAATTTCTTTTGTTATCGATTTCCTCGAACATTTTCATAATCTGAATTCTAGAATATTTTCAACAAGGGCATCCATCAACACACAAACGGTATTTTCTTTGTCGACATATTTCACCGATCGCGGTCCATTCCATTGTGAATCCAAACGGGTCTGAAATTACAGACACATTCGTATACTTGACCTCTGCCCTTGCATCCACAGGAAAGCCATCCATCATGAAAACTCGTCTTCTGTGGCGATGAATAGGAAACAATCACAAACGATCGCAGGATGACATAAGACTCCGATTCGAGGATGAGGTGTTGTTTGTTGTCATTTGCTGTCCCCCGCTGAAATTTGATAGGAAATGGGATTGTCTCGCAAGATCAAAGCAGGAGAAAATGTATTTTTATACATTTTGAGAGCTTCATTTCGCACAAAGACGTCTAATTGAGATGCACTGAGGCACATCGGTTTCTTAAAATTGTATTATTGACTTGATTTGATTTTTCCCCCTTAAAAATAAAAATAATTTATATTGAATGATACATGAAGAAAATATGTAATGTTATAGCTGGGCAGTTTAAAGTACAGTTTTAAAATTTTTTTTTACGCAAAAGACATTTCTCTCATTTAAAATTGTTGGTATTAAAATGTACTTATTAAAGTGAAATCAAAATACTACATGGGGATTAAAATTGAGATGTTATAAATAAAAAGGTGAAGCAAGAAAAGAAATCTTCGAAATACAATTTTCTTCTAGATATACTTTTATAAAACTCAGAATGCATTTTTTGTTTTAGCAAGAATGAAGCGGGAGGGAGGGGGAAGGAAACACAAGCTTATGTCGTGTAGCATTTCATTTTTCACTCGCACATCTTTTTTTCAACAACATGATATTTTTAATTACGATTTACAGTTAATGAAATAAGTAATGTAATTTACTGAATCAATCTCCTTGATGCATAAATTTTTCGTTTGCCACTAGTTATCTATTGCTATTTTGCAAGAGGAAAAAAATCGTTAAAAACAATATTGGTAAATGTATTAAATTAATCAGTTTTTATTTCGTTCATCAGTGACCAGTGAAAATATTAAATACAACGAATATATGACAATAATAAATACGCATAAATGGTTATAAAAAAATAAATAACGCGAAAGATGAAATTTTGAAAGAAAGTAATGATTTTTCGAAATAAGCCTAAGATCAATAATGTATTTCATATTAAAGTAATATAAAAGGAAAATTGCGCCTCATAGTCATCTAGAATACAGTAACACAGGCTTTGGTTTTGGTTCATCTAACTTCAGTTACATACAAACAAAGAACCAGTAATTACATTAGAAGAAATTGGTTGATTTGTTAGCTAATTTCTCATTAAATTACGTAACGATATCAGACGAAAGCGATCACTATGAATATTAAAAATGTACGATTAAATTAAAAAGCGCGTATTGTATTAGCGATATATATATAAAAACTTTTACTAAAAAGTAGCATTTTTGTGTTGAGTAAAAATTTAGTATTTTGTGTTTTATGCATTAATGTTTTGTATAAAAAGGAAATAATATTAATCATAAAAATAAATTTTCTGTTTGAAAAAATTTCTCTAATGTAAAAATATTTGCGGTATGTATAACAGACATCTACTACAACGGAAAATGAGCTGATTTTATGCCAAATTTAGATAATCCTCACTTTTTTAAAATTAAAAACAATGGAAGTAATTTTTTAACTTTGAACTATCTGTATATTGTAGAAAATCTCTTTTGTTTATGTAAATAACTATGCATGAACAATGGATAATTAATAACTGTATTTACATCCGTAAGTCACGTGTTACTCAAATCTACATTTAAGTACACCTTACATAACATTCTCACTGCATTTATATCCATAAAACTTTGTAGAGACCTTATAAGCATAACACATTCTATACACTGAACGTAATTATCGTTTCAAAATTAGAATTTAATAAAATTCTTAAGAAATTGAAAATTTTATGATTGAAAGTTCTCTTATTTTTTTACAAATGGTGTGAATACCTAAAATTTGTGAGCTTTTCATTATATAAAAAAATTACTCTCATTCTATAGGAAATAATTTCATTTTATTATATAGAAAATATCAGTGCTATGAGGCTAAAGTAAATTGTGAGAAAAGTGTACCAGAATCCAAAAATCAACATCATGAGAAAAACGAAAATACAGATATTTTTCTCTGTGATGTGACACGTGGACTTACGGTTTCAAAACTCTAGCGTTCATTTTCAATTTTCTTGCGTTCCTTTTATCAAATTCTCATACAGTATACATCTAATGAATCAACAAAGCATCCTCTATTTTTAACTGTTGAATAAAACAAAAATGAAGCATGTTACTCATTTTATGGGCAAAAATTATTGATGGATTGCTATTAAAGTGGAAGTTAGAATCAACACAGGGCTATTGATAAACGGATAGCGTAATTTGGAAACTTGGTCAAGTGATAAGGACAATATCTGAGATGGCACCTCCCTCTCGAAACTTCCTATACTACGCCAGCGAGAGGACTTGGGACTCCGACAGATTTAATGAGCATTTGTCCCTCTATACGGCGGGTCTTTCGTAACATGAGGGCTCGAACCCACGACTCAACGGAATCAACGAAGGCGGTGAATTCGTGACCATAACCACTAGGTTTCTGCGGCTTGGCTCATTTTATGGTTTCAACTTTTATATTAACATATTGTAAGAAAATTTAAAAAAGAATTATGAAGTATTGGATATTTTTTCAACGTAGTTTTTTTTTTATTCAATTAGAACGGTGTTATAATGCATAATACACGATGTTACAATGCTTAATAATGTAATAATACCTAAGTAAATCAATAAAACTAATAATAATGGAGAATGTGGTAAAAATCATTTTACTAGTAAGTCTTACCACCAACAAAGTATTTGCTTATAGGTATTAAAAAAATTTATTGAAAAAAAAAATCGATATCATCCCTGTGATGCAGATATTTTGGTTTTAATAGCTTATTTCTCTTATTTGCGATAGGAATGCTTTGAATCTACTATTGAAGGATTATGATATTTCGAAATAATAATATGTTCTTTAAAAGGGTTCTTAATAATTGAAGGTTCATGAGAAAACTCTTATTTAGTATTCGTTAGATAAATGTACCAGGACTAAATAGTATGCTTGATACTGTTGCAAAGGAAGCAAAATTCAATATCCTGGAACAATTAAGAAGTCTTTTTAAATTTTGCGTAAGGATATTAAATACTAATTTAAAGTAATCAGAATTCTCTAAAATAAAATTTTGTCTGAAACTAATGTTTAACATCAAAAATTGCTATAAATTTTATCATAAGTGTTCGAGATATATATATGATATATCTAGTTGAAACTAGAGGCATTTGAAATCGTGACGAAAAACCTTAGAATATGGATTTTTTTAAGGTGAACAGAAAATATTGTTACAATTACAACAAAAACTCTATGAATCTTAAGAGTGTTTTTAAGAAATGAATGGAAGTTTTCGGATCCTTTTTAAAATTGCAATTGTCGTATATATTATCTGAATAGTATATCCCTGCTCTCTAATACGATGAAAATGCTCTGATTAATACAATTTCTTATTAGGAATTATTTTCTTTAAATAAAATGTTTTACAAATTGTTATGTTATTGAATAAAATAGTTAAGGTGAAAAAAACTTATTTAAAAATTTACTTCGGTATAGTTAAGAAAACAGTAAATATAAATTTCTCTGATCGACGATTTAGAAATATTCTATGCTTATAACATTCTTCTACTACATATTTTAATCACAAAATTGAAAGAGAGCTAAAAATTGATATTATAGTTGTTAAATATCTATTTCTTGCCTTTATTTTGCATTCAAAATTTCTAAGCATATATGTTTTTTATCCTAATTATTATCTGCCCATAATTTTTCGAATAATAAAGACCTTTTAAATTAACATATCATTCTTCAAACATATTTATCAAATAACTCTTGAGAAAATATTCACGGAAAATTGCTGGTTTAACAATTCCATTACATGAAAATTTGACTACTTTTTAATGAACAAGATTTATCATTTCATAAACCGAAACAAATCAAAATTTTTCGAGGTGTCAACACATATAATGAGCCACACGTTTATTTCCAGACAACCGATGAAAAATCACAAATTTTCATTACGTAAGACAGAAGTGTATAAGAAGATAGGGGGGAGGAGGGGGACAATTCGTAATTACTTCTCTCATTCTCACTATTTACACCTCCCTATTTTCATTTTGTTTCTTCTCCACATTGAATTAAAACTGCGCCCGGCTATATTTCCACCGAAAAAGTTGCTATTTTAATTCATTACCTCCAGGGGTACTTCAATTTCCGCCTGCCTCCCCAAGGAAAAAAAATCAGGTCAAGTTTACGAGATGGTGGGCAAGACCGTAAACTACCTGTTGCTCATCTGTCATTGGCGGTCTTCATACCATGGGGACATCTTGTCGGAAATGCAACTTTGCCTCCTGTTTTGTTGTTTTTTCTTCCATTTCTTTAAACACGGAGGTGTTTTCTAAGAGAGCACCTGTCCCATTGCAGGCGTCAAGATTATAACCACGCCTCCGCAAACGAACGCTTCTGAAATAGTTATTTTTTGATCGTCACCGGATCAAGGACTTGCCCCGCATTTGAGCACGTCAGTGTGGTTGACGAAGGCGCCGCTAGACAAACCCAGAAGCACTGATTGTTGGGGTGTCAATGTGTGAATACATAACACCAGTCGTTATTTCTCACCCAGTGATTAGTCTGGGGATTTATTTGAACATCGGGACATTAGAAAGAGTGAGAACTTTGACGGCTGAAGGTTCGGTTGATCTGTTCCGAAAGCAAGAGTAGGTGATATGTAGGTGGAGTTGGAAGAAATTTCCTTTTTCTCTCTTCCATTTGAATATACCTGCTACCCTAGATTTTCTGTGAAAAGTAAACATGTTTTGAGATAGTGTCATATCATGGTATCACTTACAGCTATTTTTGTGTCATGTCAAAACGTTGGGTAGGTTTCTCTCTTTTTGTTGAGGGCTGACATTTACTCATGAAGGAATTTCAATGAAGAATTTTGCTATGGTATTTATATATCACGAATGAGAGTATGCTACACTCTAGCAGTTTGGTGATAGAACCAAATCATAATTGCATTAATAAACACATTTATAAAACAAAAATAAACAATTAAAGAAATTTTAGCTATAATTCTTTTACTGCCTGTTACATAAAATTATATCCTTAAATTATTTTTCGGTTATGGATTTTTTTATTACTTTTGATGCAGCTTTTCTTCGTGATTTATCCTGAAATGTGCAAAAAAAATATTTTTATTATTCATGACTTTTTGGCAAAAAAAATTCTGGCGCAGAATAATATTTTTATCTTTATTCGTTACACATCGAAGCAATTTGAACGAATTTTCAGAACTTATTAGATTAATGTTCCAGAAGAGACTCAGTTTGTGTGCAGAGAGATTTTCCTTAAATCTTACACATTTTTTCTTCATGTATGTACTAAGTTAGCTCAAATTTAAGGATATTTTTCAAGCTTACGGAATTTATTTTTTCATGTTTCTGATGACAGAGCGTGTTCCTAGGACAAGTTGATGTTCCTATTGAGTGCAGCCTTCTATTAAACCATATCAAAACAAATTTGACACTGATTCATTGGTTAGTCTCGATTTGGAAGCTATGTGCTACCAAATAAAAATCTAATTGGAGCTGCTTCGAGTTTTCCTCTTAAACAAGATATGAATTCGTCGTTATACACCAGGAGTCAAGTAACAATGGAAATAATGGCTTTATTCTGTTGAACTGTTTCAAAGAAAGCAAATACGGTCTCGTCGGCTGGAAAAGCTCGGGAGAAACACATCAATCTGGTATGCCCAACGCATCATTCTCAAGGATATCTTAGAAAAAAGTGAAACAATCCCTGGATAACACTACAGTGTGATCCATCTCAATGGTAATACTTCTCCTTTCTATTCAAAACACGGATACTTTTTGAATAACTCTCGTAATCTAGTGTACTCCAGAGCAAACTTCAACAAAACAAATTAATAATAGTTCGATAACGATTCCTAATTAACGGGTTAATCGAAGAACAAATTGCTTAAGAAATTCGTTCCACTAGGGCAAGATAATTTTCTTTCTCTTTAATATGTGACAGAGATAGCTTAGTAATCATGGTCACGGACCTACAGCCAGTTGCTTTCATAGAGTTGTGGGTTCTATCCTTGATGCCCCTGAAGACCTGCCGTGTAGCCGGCCTGATACACGTTAAATCTGTCGAGGATCAAAATCCTCCAGTTGGCAAGGCGTGGAAATTAGAAAAGGGAAGGGACATCTCAGATATCGTCCTCGTCACCTGACAGAGATTCAAAATCACGAGGTCGGTCGCCCAAAGCCCTCGTGTTGCTGCTAGTGTGAAATTAATAAAACCAATTAATCTCTTTGATCTATGTATAATTCTTGAGAGTTAGGAGAAAGCGCTGACTTTAGTAGTTATTGGAATGTGGGATCCTATATAAATGTTAGAATACAAAATTAATATATATATATATATGTGTGAACAAGGCTTCTAATCCTTTGGTATACATTGAATTCAATTTATTTTTCATATTGTTAAATATGTTACTTCTACTTATGTATCCCAAGAATTGAAATTAGCACTAATTCAATTTAATGTAAAATAAGAAGGTATCTGCAATTTTACTGTGATACTTATTCGCTAATCATTATACTATGATAGCGGTTTTATCCTTTATGCCCCAAATTTGGAATTAAAAGGAATATCGCCTTAAATATTTTTTGATTACATTATAAAAGTAGAATATAGAAGATTTATACAATAATGATACAAACTTTTAAGAAATATTGTTAATTAGAGTTAATAAATTAAACTGATATTTTTTAGTATCATCAGGTCATTTAAGTTGAAAATATTTCACATTTTGAAAATAAAGACACTGTATAACATTTCACTGCACTTTTTTATAATATTACATGTATGATATTTATACCTATTCTATCTCTCAATGAAAATCATGGAAACAATTTTTTTTACCATAAAAATACATTGTACACTTCACATTTTGAGTAGGGTCGACTCTGTACGGATTTTTTTTGCTCACAATTCATAATTTTCTCGATTTTCCACAAAGGTAGGCCGATGGCACTACATGATATGTGTATTCAAATGATAAAAAAAAAGATTCTATAAATCCTGAATTTAGTGAAAAAATTGGAATAACTGTTGCATCATTTCTTTTTTTCGATATTCTAGGAATACTTTGCTCTTCCAGGTCTTCATCTCAACTACTGTCAACATTTTCAGCATTCTAGAAACCAATTGATGACGCTATTGGTAATCACCTGATTCATCTGATCATCTGGTTGTATCATCAGATGAACTTTCTACAGGTATGTCTCTACTGTCCGAAGAGGGACATAGCTTCTTCTGAATCGCAAGCTCTAATGCCGTACACTAATGAATCGCAAGCTCTAATGCCAAGCTCTAATGCCGCACCTTACGGCACAACTTGCGCTCTTACGCAAGTTGTGCCGTAAGGTGCGTACTAAAATAAAAACTACGCCCCTTGATTTAAAGGAAACGATCAGCATGACTTTGACACTGCTGACGACCTGTCTTGCTTATTTTTGGTCTCTGAAATGGTAGATACTTCCATTTTGATATATGAAACATGGTTTCTAAGTCGCACCTTAAGTCAAAAATTCATCTCTAGTGATCAGTGTGTTGAGGAAGTTGGAATAGTACTTTTCAGTCTCCAGCATGTCCTGCACGATCTCTGAATGGAGTTACATATGCTCAATCATTAATGGTTTTGGTGTGATCTCGGTGAGATTCTACAAAAGACTAGATAAGCAGTAAAAATGGAATGAATATATTTAATGTTGGTGCTCACCTCAGCTTTAATTCTTTAATCGGGATTCAATTTTGCGTCACCAGAACTCTCGCTTTGTGAATGACGATATCATTTTTAAATGTTTAGGGCTTTCTAGAACTTACACCATTGATGTGCTGTCACCTTTGAAACCCTTGTATTGCTCTTTTATTAGAGTAGTGTTCACTTATTAATTATAAAAAGTCTTATGAATCTTTCCAACATTTCCACTTGGTAATATCTCTAAGATTTACACAAAATTTAATGAAGTAGTTATTTGGCATGTTTTGATTTGGTGAATTCTGTGCTTAGTGCGTGTCAAGTAAGTTCTTTCCAGCCGATGTTAGAAACTTAGTGTATACTTTTGTAATTGAACTAGTAACATTTGAAAGAGTATGCGGTCACTCTCTCATTTTTTATGATTTGATGTTGTTCATATACTAGATTACCATTGCACGTAGGTGCCAAAGCCGTTAATCGGTAAATTAAACTTAGTTGTTATAGAAATTACAGTCGATTTTATTAAGTCTGAACAATTGTATGGCGGTTGTAAACTTAACCAAAATTGACTGTTTTTCTCCGTTAGATTATCAGAGATGCCACTCACTCAGTTTGGGCAAATACGAAGACTTTCAAAACTTTAAAAGTCAATTCTTATCACTTATTGGTAAAAAGGAGAATTTAAATAAAACACTGAAACTTTATTTAAGGACATCTCTTACAGGAGGAATAAATTCTGTTGAAACATGTGAAGATACGTATAATACGCTGTTCTTCGCATTGTTATCTGATTTATTTAATTATGCAGTCCGATTTATTAAATCTGAACTATTCTTCAGTAACTTAGTTCAAGTTTTTCTGTCATATTTGTCAAAATCGGACTACGTGAGCATGAACTTTTTTAATCATCTGTGACTGCCAATTTCTAAAAGCAAGGGGAGGGGAAATCATTCAATGTGCTGTTCAATTACGTGCATAAGTACCACAAACCATATCCATATATGTATTTGTCTTAACCCCCAAAATTTAAGCCAGTATAGTTCTTGAACACTTATGATCTAAAATTATCATGATCAGTCAACTGAGTGATTGTTTATTATAATTGTACTGAGAAGCACCGCGAAGACCATTGGCACAAAACTCGTAATCTTGAACTTAGGTCACTTGACGAGGATGACACCTGAGATGGCACTTCCTTTTCCAAACTTTCAACCGACACCAAAGGGTGGACTTAAGACCTCGGCAAATTTAATGTGCATCACCCCCTCTACACGGTGGATCTTGAGGGACAACAGTGTCGCAAGTCCGCGACCATGACCACCGGGCTACCGAGGTCGCCATGATGAGTCAAAATGCTCATATGAGACGAATGGCTTGAATATATTACAAGAAATTAAGAAATAAACTATTTGAATATCTAATGGCCTTTTAAGAAAATTAAAGACCTTTTATTTGTATGGGTTTTTCTCCCTTGACAGCTTCCTGTACAAGTCGAGCAATATCCGAAAGTCACGAAAAAAGTATTCATATATGACAATCCAAAGTAATGAATATGTCTTGATTATGATTGTTTTTATTTTTAAAAAATAATATGTTATTCATAATAAAATTCTGTTTCTTTACTCACCTGTTGGAATGTTGTGGAATTTTGAAGAAAGGTGAGACAGTTCAAGTATCATCCACGACACTTGAAAGAGGCTCAAAATTACGAGGTCCGTCACCAATAGCGCTCAAAATTTCTCAGAGAGACGTTAGTAAAAAAATCAATATTACTTTACATCGCACATTTATAAGCAGTATTTTTAGTATTTTTCAGAATGAAACAAAATCCTTCTATTGGCTCAAAACAACAAATTTCAACCGTTTCTCCCAATTCATTTTCCAATGTCTTCTTCGACCTTCTCATTATCCAATCACGAGCAAAAAGAGAAAGAACCAATCTTATCTTTCCAGACGATCCACTCCGAAATCAGCAACAGATATTATCATTCTAAAAAGCCCGTTTTGCTGTAGAAATTCTGAAACAGAAAGTAAAACTAAATGTTTCCACGGGCCAGTGAAAGGAAATCTAAGAATGCGGATTGAGTAACGTCGCGATGCAACAATCGTTATCGTTCTTTTTATGCTCGATCTCCCTTAATTGCACTTGCGTTGAAGTGATCGAGCGAGCTGAAGTTGTTCGGCCGTAGTCACATCGGAGAGGACAGACAAGACGATGGACGATGTCGATAGTGGGGGGTCGGCCTTTCTTCGTCTACTTGGGGGTCTTCGAAGATCAAAACTTTGGAGCATTTCTGTCCATTAATTTCGGCACTTTGTGTGTAGATACATTATAATATATCTCCTATTCTAAATAAATCTCATACATTAATATAGCGGAGAATGCCAATGAAATTCAATAGCACTTTTTTTTTTAAATTGCTCCTTTATTTTTATAACTTTGGGAATCTTATCCTAACTTATTTGATTTGATTGTTGTTCATATTTATGTGTCCTTATTTTCATTGCATATATTATTTGTACATGCATACTTTTTTAATAAGTTTTTTCTTCTGTTTCCCTGTATATGTAGATGTACTCTTGCAAATATGTTGTCATTATCTTTATATTTCTTCAGTTTAAAATGACTTTATTTTTATTAAATATTTATTATTTTTTTGCCATGTCTTAGTATGTATAATAAAGAACTGTCCATCTTTGGCGCATTTAACTCGGTAAAAAAATCCTTTGTTTTTTACTTAAAATATTTAGATCTTAATTTTTTTAAGAATCTTAATGTAAAATCTCATCATATAAGAAGTTATTCTCAATTATATTTTCTTAAATATATACATAAACTCTAGTTTTGATTTTTGAAAGAGTCTGGAATGAGGAGTCTCTTTTGGGTGATTCCAGCGCAAAACTTCGGTTTGAATAATTTACATTCAATGGCTAATTTTTAAAAATATAGGTATTGGATTATTTTTTTTAAATTCATTTATAGCTTTCTATTATAATATAATTATAATAAAAATATAAATTTTGAAAATTTTTCAATAGTTTTTTTCCCGTTAGTTGAATTTGAATTCGAGAAGAAAGGGTTTCAAAAGTCCTCTCTTTGTAATTGAGAATTGGCGGTAGCTTAGTGGTCACATGATCGCGAACCCTTGACGGCATTGTTCCCATCGAGTCATGGGTTCGAGTACCGAAGCAACAAAACCCTGTCGTGTAGCAGTGCTGAAGCATTTTTAATCCGTCGAGGCTCCAACTGACATGGTGTGGAAATGTGAAGATGGATGTGCTAGTTCTTGTATCGTTCTCGTCCCCTGACAGAGACTCAAAATTATGAGGTCCGTCACGAAAAGACCTAATATGGATTCTAAGGTTCACTTCAATAAACAATTAATAAAAAAATCAGTCGGAGAAAAACGAGCTTAAAGTTTTAAGCGAAGCATATATATTTGTTAGTTTTCAGATCCAAATCAAATGGCTGTTTCGTGTTTGATCCAGCTTTTGCATTTTTTTTCCTCAACTATTTTTAATTTTTTTTTATAAATTTTAAATGAAGTTAATAATCTAAATACATTTTAAATGAAACATCAGTATTTTTTATTTAAATTTATAAAACAATTGGTGGAGAGCCAATGGAAGTTAAGTTGAAATTAATATTATCATTAGTTTCAACAATTTTTTCAGAATAAAAAATATTTTTAATTTCATTGACAGTAAATTTAGGTTATAAAATTCATTAAAAGCTCTTGTAATTTTTAAAATAATTAAGAGACAAAAAAAAAATACACAAAGGCAGATTCGAACCACAATCAGCGGTCTGGCAAGCAAATACGGTACCGATTTGTCTATGCCGCGTTGCTGTCCTGACTCGAAAATTATATATTAATATTTAAATAAAATATATTTTATTTAAAAATTATTTGCAGAAGTATTTTGATATTTAAGAGCTTTATTATTTAATTTCAAATAGAAATAAAAAGTTGCTTAGTGTTTTTGCAATGTATGGTGGTTTTTTGACAAAATAATAGCATTTTTCACAATTTAAATAAGAAAGGGTAGGAGAATACAGCTGTCACCACTTCGCAGGTCAAACTAGGAGAGAATAGAGTTGTGTTGAAGAGTGTGTTATATATTGATTATTATAAAGCAAATCTAACCACAATAGGCTTAGAGGGTTTTTTTTATTATGAAAAATTAGAATTCAGTTAAATTAGAATTTTGATTTTTTTTTTTTTAGATAATTTTATTTTAGCGAGCATTTTCGGAATCCTGTGTCAGAATTTAAGAATAGAAAGTCTTTGCTTTTCCCCGATTTACGAATTTCATTATAAATCAATTTGCTATTCAGCATGGTTTGAGTGAATAAAATGTTTTTTAATCACACACACATACATCACACACACACACACACACACATATATATATATAACGGGATCATCAAGTTAAATTACTTTATCTCCAATTTTTGACTTTTTGATATTTTAGTTATTGTTGAGTTCTAAAAATTTTTGAAGTTTATAGGTTATCTTATTTTTTATTATTTTTCAGTTCATAATTTAATTTATATTTCTTATTTATGTACTCGTAATTTTAATATATTTAGTATAAGTAGTATAAGTCTTATGTATTTAATCTTAGTTTAAGATTACATATATGTTTCTTTAAGAATGTTAAAATTTAGTTATACAAAACTTGGTTTATAAGTAATGTTTCCGTGGCTATAGCTTGGGTTTCTTTCTCGGTATATAGTACGATTATCATACTTTTTGTATATCCGAAAAATTTACTTTAATCAAAGAAAAACGCATAGTGAATCTTTTCCAGCAGAAAATTGTGTTAAAGCAGTAGACTTTAAATTAAAGAATTCAAAATCACAGAAGAAAAGCTCATATTTGCGTTTGTTACTGGTAGTATTAGTATGGTTGTGATTGTTTATTAACGTAGCACTGAAAAAAAAACATGAGGGCTATTGGCGATGGATCTCGTTCATTTGAACCACAGTCAAGTGACCAGACGACACTTGAGCTGGCACCTTCTTCTCCAAGCAACCGCATCAGGCGAACGGGAGGACTTGACACCTCTACCAGATTTAATGTGAATCAGCCAGAGTATCAGGGTTCGAACCGGCGACTCGACGAAAACAACGCAGTGAATCTGCGACAATCGTATTAATGGTCGCAGTGACATAATTCCAATATCACAAATGTATTTTATAATTTAGACATTTTTCTGCCTGAAAATGTATTTCGAATTACATTAAAGCTTTTTGACATATGGCGAAGATAGCTTTAATGTTTGTTAAAAAATGAATTTTCAAAAATCAGAAAATTTTAATAGCAGAATGAGTAAAACCATAATTACGGTGGAGGGGGTGATCGTAAAAATTAATTATTTCTAAAAATAGCCAAGGTAGAAGCTTAATTTTTATCTATTAAGACTTTTGTACCTAGACACCCAATTAAAGTGTAACTAGATAAAGAACGTATATTTTCTCTTAGCGTTTACTAACTTTTCAAAGACCTTCATTGTAGAACTCAGCAGATTTAACTTTTTCTCCATATTTCTGATTACTTCAATCCACGGTTTCTTGAATCCAAACAAATCAACATGAATAATTGTAATTTTACAAAATTATGTACATAAGGATCAGTTAATGTGCAGGATAAATTTTATCCATATTTCTCGGTTATTTCTTAAATATAATTGAAATCTTTGCGATAGCCATTTATACATATCGTTCAGAATTGCATCAGCTAGAAGAAAAGTCATTGTGTACGAATGAGAATTTTTTTTACATCCTTATTATGAAAGGATGAGTTCAGATTTTGATTACTATTACAAACTTATATATTTTCTTCAACATAATATGTATGTTTTTAAGAACACATAAATATTTGTTTTAAATATGGTCGTCTACAACACGGAAGTTTACTAAACAAAAGTCTACAGAATACAGGAATGCATTACTAGTGAGAAGTGGTCTCACAAACAAGGTCAAGGGGATGTTGAGAAAGATTTTTCCCCCTTGTGAGAAGGGTCACGATTGAGGGGTCGTCCAGACAGGGGGCGGTTTTCTTGTTCTGAGTGGTGACAGCATCAAGAATAATTCTTGGAAGGAGGGTTTTCTTACCTCTCTGAATTCTTATGTACTATAAATAAACAAGTTACGAATGAAAGCAATTTAAGATAAAACAAAATAGAGTTTTTACTCATTTAGAAAAATTGTTGTACCGATTAAACAAAAATAAGCAAATATTTAAGGAAAAAGAAGATAAAAAATCTTTACAAAAGAAAAAAAATATTGGAAAATAATTGGTTTTATTTATGTTATATTTTAAAAAAAGTTATTGAAATAAGTATTAATTTTCTCAGGAACATATAATAATTAAAAAAAAAAAAAAAAAACGTTGAAAAATGCTTGTGAAACTAAAAGTCATAATGTAATGTTGAAATAAAGGAGCAAGTAAAACAAAGATCCTTATATTATTTTCCTTCTGACTTGAATTTTCTATTAAATTTAAATTTCGATGTTCAAAATAATCTTCGATCGATTGAT
Organism: Nephila pilipes; assembly: GCA_019974015.1. Lineage (NCBI taxonomy): Eukaryota > Metazoa > Arthropoda > Arachnida > Araneae > Nephilidae > Nephila > Nephila pilipes. The sequence goes on along the minus strand of BMAW01128667.1, from coordinate 1,785,772 downwards.
TATTTATAAAGTCGAATTTAGAAACAACACGAGGTCTGTTAGTGATGGATATCGTAATTTTGAGCCTTGATCAAGTGAGGAGGAAGATACCTCAGATGATATCTCCTTCTTCAAACTTCCACACCACCTCACTTAGGACTTTGAATATAGACAGATTTTACATGCATGAACCCCACCAAATGGGAACAGCAGGACTCGAACCCACGACTCGAAACAATGCCGGCCCCGAGTTTGTCACCATGTACTACCACGGCCATCTTTTTTTTTTTTTTTTTTTTTTTTTTTTTAATAAGGGGTACAAATCCTTGCTCCAATAAGATAAGTTGTCTTTAGAAAGAGTACTGAACTTTTATTCATTTAAAATATTACTATTGTTTATTAGAGTAACTGTTATTGAAATCTGATGGGGAAAATGTGGCCTTGGTAGACTAGCGGTCATGGTAGCAGACTCGCTGCGATGTTGTTTCTGTCGAGTCTATGGTTCGAGCTCTAATGCCACAAAAGACCCGCCGTGTGGCGGAGCTGATGCACGTTAAATTTGGTCGAGATCTCCGAGTTCTTCCGTGGCGTGGTGTGGAAGTTTCGAGAGGGAAGAACCAGCTCAGGTCTCATCCTTGTCCCTTGACCGATGTTCAAAATGACGAGTCCGTCGTCAATAGCTTTCCTGTCGGTTCTAGGTGCAACGTTAATAATCAATCAGTCGAAACACTGACAATTTTTAGGTAATTAACGGCTTCGTTCGAATGTCTCACTTTCACTAGATCTGGCACCAGCTAAGTCTCCATTTTATATAACTCCCTGTTACTCATTTCATCTTTGCTTGTAAATATGATTTTTCCGGTCATTACACTCGTAACTTCAATCCAGGATGCATGAATAGCATTTCATTTTATTTGAATGGATTTCATTTTAAAAATAGAAAAATTCCCCAACGAAAGTAAACGGAAAATCGTGATACAGCCCAGCACCACAAATCATTACTGTAAACGAAACCTATAAAAAAAAAATTTTTTGAGCAATTTGCCTTAGCTGGAATAAAATGTTGTTTGTTCTAAAAATTAAAAGTAAACTTAAAGGGAAGATTTAGAGAGAACTTTCTGCAGGTGAAAATTCTTTCCACAGAATTAACATATTTAAATAGTAAAAAAAATATTTATACAGCTAGTATAAATGGAATCGAATTTTTCGCGTATAATGGCTGTTTAATCTATTTTTAAAAATCGGAGGAGAGAGAAATGTGACTCCTAGAAATCTTAATTATTTTTTAACTCTTTCGGATGCACTTTTTGTGCATTCAAATAGATAAATAATGAAGATTTGGTGTGGAAAGTTGAAATGCCATAGAATTAACATAACGTTAACGAAATCAAAAGTCCGGTACACTGTACAATCAAGTGCACTTTATACAGTTGTCGTCTTTCTCTTCTGTAAATATAATTCATACTAAAACTTGTTCAATGTAAACATGATGTAGTCCAAGTACGTTTTATTTCATTTTATTATTTTTTTCCAAATTTTCGATTAACCCGAAGTTTTCGATATCTTTGACCGGCTCCGGTTGCAATTAATCCTACTGAACTAAGTTTTAAATAGTCCTCATGTTCTCTCTTAATATACAGTTGCATCACATGACATAACCAGGTTTTAATATATTGGTTGGCAAGGAGGAAAGTGGTGAACAGTGAAAGAAAACTAAAAAATCCTTTGGGGCCATCATCTGTATTAACTAAAGACAATAAGCCCTTTTAGAACAGAAAAAATATTTTTAAATTAATAGATAAAATGATGTAATAAACTCTGTATCAAAGAATCTGATTTTTTATTACAATCTCATGAAAGTTTCTTAATTTTCAGTTACATCACTCTAAACTTCTTGAATGTGATATTATTATCGTTTAATTTACGACCTCGCCCCCCTCCCTTGATGCAAAGTACTATCATTAAATTTTGTTACTTCAAATATACATATTTTTCATGAATTTTTCTTGTTTTATAAAGGAATTTTATTGCACTTTACGATTCTGAATTTCTCTGAGTTCTTCTATAAGAACATTATCTATTCTTTTGTTGGAAAGAAAAGTAATTCAAACGTGAAACACAGGAGTTCTAGGAACATGCAGACTCTGCAATATTTTTTTCAATGTAATTGTAATCAAAATTTGCATTATTACTTAATATGATACATAGATTTTGAATAATCAGAATTTGATTTTAAAAGACTATCAATAAGTACAACAATGATTTAAGAATTCTATTCAACTTCCATTAAGTTTCTCGAAAATAAAGACAATAGTTGAATAACTTAAGGAAATTGAAAACTGTAAGAGTTCATGTTAAATAAATTAAGGTTAAAATAATTTAATGTTGCCATAAGATATCGTTATAGTCACTGAAAGTTCTACCAATAATTCATCTGTTTTTTAAGCGAAAAAATACTTTTTCATTTTACTTTTTCTAAATAAACTGATTTATTTTAATACCATGAGTTTTATGTGATACTTAATTTTCCTTTTTTTATGAAAAAAAGGCACATTTGTAGTTTTCATATGTTCTAAAAATTCTCATTCAAAAGAAAATAGTATATTTATTTTTGCTTTGATTACATTAAAGTACTTAAGTCTGTTAATTTCATCATTTAAATCTTCAAATTCTTTATTTGGCAAGATAAGAAATTTCAAGAACATTAAATAAAACAGTCTTGTTATAGTGAACTTCTGCTTCATAAGAAAATCAATTTTTCTTCCAAGAACGTAAATTTAATATCTCAAATTACATTAGTATAATCGATTCTACTTTTCCAAGAAAATGATTTCTTATGCGAAAGCGCCTCAGACACTGGATGCCACGGAATCTTAACTGACCTCAACACGTGTTTCCTTCCTAAATTTCACGGCCATATGTGTCCGCCCCTAAGTTCAGCCGCTGACGTCCAAATCATCAATTCCCCACTGTCCGAAGCCAAGTTGCCGACCAATTTAATACACCGCTATTAACACGCTCCTGGAACACCGGCAGCCAGTTGAGATCAAATTGTCGCCTAAAGCGCCACTCTTATCATATTTTATTGCTGTTGGCGAGCCTTCGGATGACCTTACGCCAATCATCGACAAGGTGTTACTTTTCAAGGGATTATCGAAGCACTTTTGAAAAGATGAACATTTATTAAGAGGCCTTCGAAATTTCGGAACTTTCTACTGGCGGAAGTACCTTCGAAATATTTCCCTAACTTTTACCATTGTTGGTGACCAAGAGGTGTATTTGAAAGAACGTTGCTGAAAGAATTCATTGCTGGAAAGGAGTTGGTCGTGATTTTAAATCGTGCGTTTACATCTAATAAAGGATGGTTTCTAAAAGAATAACGGGGTCTTGACAGTCAGTTGTCAGTTAGTTGTAAGAAAATGTATTGTATTTGTTCACAACTTTGGCACTTCTAGTTTGGCTACAATAGATTTAATTCTAAGCAGTAATTTTGGCAAGAAAAACACTACTGTTAAGATATAAGTAATAAACTGATTTAAAAGGACAACTATGGCACAATCAAGGAAGTACAGGATGAAAGAATTTAAGAATAAAAAAAATATCGTGTTATTTCAGAAGTTTGCACTTCAGCTATAAATCTGTTAGAGAATCGTGATCATAAATACATCAGATAACAAACAAAATATTCCCTAACCAATGCAATTTAGGACAAGAATGACATCGTTAAATACTTACAAGTAATTGAACAACACTTGTTAAGTTAATAAAATGATAAATTTTTAATCTGACATTTTTAGAAGCATATTTAAACTCAACATTTAGATTGAAATAGATATAATGTTAACTTCGTACAATAAGTGTTTAAAACTTCTCACTTTACGCGTGTTTAGGAATTGGATATTAAATTTTCGAATTTTAAGAAAAAATCCTATTAAAAAAGAAACAAGTTTATTTTACAGATATATACTTGTACGTAAAAAATTACAACCGTTTAGCTAAATAACATTTAGATTAATTCGAAATAAAATAACAAATAGAGAACATTTCATTTTAGACTATAAGGCTAGAACAACTAATTGTTTTTTAATATCGCATTTAGATGCAAACATGAGAGCTATTGGCGATTGACCTTAAATTTTGACTTCGGTCAAGTAAGGAGAACGATTCCTGAGCTGGGCCCTCCCTCTCTAAATTTCAACACCACTCCAACGGGAGTACTTGAAGCCTCGCTAGATTTAACGTGCATCTGACCTACTTAAAATAGACCAAATGATAATATATCTTTTCTGTTACAATGAACTGCATACGAATATGAATCAATATAAGAGTAATAATTAGAACAAATTGAATAACACTCACACTCATATATATATATATATATATATATATAATTTTGTCACAATCTTGGTTCTATCTTATTTTTCCCTTTAAATTAACACTTTGGGTATTTAAACGATGTTTCTTGAATTAAATATCTATTTCAATGGATGAAACATGGCTTATGTAGATTAGTTTAGAATTATTGAATAGATATGACGTATTCCATTTCTAAGTAGTGAGGAACTTAGTACGATGCTACCTAGTAGTAAGGAGAGAGAGTAGAACCTGTAAACGAAGGTGTAGTGATTGTATTAATAAGTATAAGAAGTGATCAGATTACAACAATGAAGGAAAATGCATAGAGTCAGTTAATAGGCCCCCTGATTTCTAAATCCATTAAATACTCGGACCTCATTGGTCGGTAAGATGAGTTACCTTTAAATAATATTAATTTTTAGAATCAAACGCGTATTGAGAGACGGATTCTTTCCACATGCACGGTAGGTAAATGGTTGACCTTTGATCTTTGTTAAACCTTAATAAAATAACTTTTTTTAACATCATTGCATGACTTCCTATTCATTGGATTATTTATTTGTCATAATAAATATTTAAATTAGTGAATTTAACAGTGATTAAATTAGGGATAATATTGATTTAAATATTGATTTATAATGGCATCAAAAAGCAGTAATAACGAGACATTATGTCTAATTCCTGAGACTAATGTATAACAAGATAAATATTATAAAAAATATATGGGTAATCAACTGCAAAAAAGTTCTAGTTTATGTACTTCTATCTCATGTATTTCTTATAGAATACTGATTTTTTAAGTAACATAAACACATAAACGAAAACTAAAAACTGTCAAGTACTGAATATTTTCAAAGAGACGATACAAAATAAAACAAGGCAAAACTATTCAAGATCACCACATTAGCTTGACCGAATTCGACACATTATGTCTTAAAGATCTTATAATGCAGAAGAACTATACCTATATATTTATCCAAAAATAACTTGTCATTAAATAACATTAACGATAGACATTTGAATCTCCCAAGTACCTACCTTTATTTACCTTCATAATGGAAAGACATCTAGCACACGTATGAGTTTACAAACTCCACCATTGTATATATTTGAACCAACGCTATATTTTCAAAGAAACGGGCATTTTCAACTAAGAAACGCGATCATGAAACCAAATTACCATCATTTGCGTCTAAAATGGCCATCGACTCAATATAAAAAATTGCTATTTACAATTTCCTAGGGTGCCTTAATGCTGCCGAGAGGTGTCGAAAACTCACCGACTAGGTGCTTACGATTTTATATAAATTACAGAGGAAGCAGGCCATTTTAGTGTATTAAGTGGGACTAAATATGGTAGCTGATCTGTCAACGCTTGCTGATCAGGGGGAAATTGATGATGAAAACCGAAGTCAACCCACCTTAAATTAGCCCCTATTGAGGGGGGTATGCGCTATACTTCTAAGTCCTCCCCTGTGAGAAGAGGTTTATAACTGGTCGTTTTCTCACCAAAATGTGCCAGAATCCTTTGTTGCTGATTCGGGAGTCATATTTTGAAACCATATTTCGTTTAAGGAGCTTTGAATTAAGTGATCAATGTTTTTGTTTTTGGAAAATGTGCCACGTTTCAATTAGGTAAGGGGAGATGAAGGTTTTTAGGGTTAATAATCGTTATTGAACTTGTTGAAGGGATGTGTTTGGTGCAATGCTTGTTGGACGAGGAAATGTGTTATAAAGATGTAAGAACAAATTTGTTATGTCATATTCTCCTAGAAACCTAGTATTATACAACGACTTATCACCGGTGAATTTAGATAAGGATTAAGGTAATTACCTCATCATATAGCGTTGTCAGCCGTCATGCTTTCTTTGAAAGAAAAGGACCCATGTTTGTGTTTTTGAATAAAATGTCGGGCCCTTCCAGTGAACTGCTTCTTAATTTACATAGTTTATTTTCAATCTGTTGTATGATGCTGAGATTCTACATAATGAATTGAACTTTATACTTTCACCCCTAATGTGATTCATATATTGCTATAATAATTACGATCGGACACAGTTAAAACGTGGTTTGGTAACATGCGAATCTTCTTCACATACGGTTTTACTATAGCTCCCTTTTTAAGCAGTCACTTTTGATACCATTCCTAGACATTATAAGTCAGACTTTTTCTTTTTATCAAATTCAGATTAATCTTTTGTTCGTATGACGTCACTACTTCCTGTTAAGGGCAGACATTAATACCTCACTTTTTTTTTTCTATCCCATTTATATCTTATATATATGAGTAACTATTTCGAAAAAGGTGAAATGCTCCGGTTTGGATTATATATATATATATATATATATATATATATATATATATATATATATTTATATTGCAGAGAGAAAGTGGAGAGGGAGATCATTTTCAAGATCTCGTGCACAGTTTGATTAACTGCACGTTAAACTATTTTGTATTGGTCAAATTTTATCGGAATTATAAAGATATTTTCTTGTATAAGTAATTTCCGAAAAATTAAAAACAATGTCGATGGAGTGTAAATGTAAACAAATGGCTTATACAATCGAGGAAAAATTTAAAGTTATAGAATGAATTCAAAAAGCGGCAAGATAAGCATTAACTATCAGAGAACATAATCTACTGATGTGGATGGGTACAAAATGAGGATAAACTTAGTTTATTGATAACGTTGATAAAAATTGATAAAGGAATGGTTATAAAAAAAACTAGGACAGAATAAAAACATTATTCTTGACAAATGTCTGATTTTCTTTTTATTTTCCCCTCTATTTATATTAATGTTATAATTTGCGGTTCAATAAACCTACGGTTTAGCAAGTTTGGACTTCAACTACGTGTTAACGAAGTCGGACTTTATCTGAATACTAACAATTTTCTTACTGTTTTAACAATTGCATCTACATTGCAACAACCTCAGAAGAAAGTGCATTGATTTATATTAGGAAAGTAAGTGGTAATCGACATGCACAAAGGATGTCTGTTATTTTGATATTAGTGTGGTTTCCAAAGTAAGCATTTACAATTAGCCAAGTTTGAGTTGTTCTGTTTTTATTCTCTGAAAATAAAGAGATAGTGCTTTTTGGCTTAAGAAATGTTACCTGCCAATCTAATTTACAAGCGAAAAGTTTGATGAATAGTTTTCATCAATTTAAAGATTTCATAGTCCACGATGATTAGCTATTTCTCTTTATTATCATACGTAACTCATGCTATATGTTATCACAAGCGATAAGCTTTGAAATTTCAAAAAAATCAGTGTAGAATTTACAGTATACAGATTAATGCAGATTTTGAATCTTGCCTTAAATGTTAAGATAGAAGATCAAAGGAGGACAAGGAAAATATGATGTAAAAGTAATAATCCTTTATGAGGGTATTTTGGGTGATTCAAAATTATAAAAAATTATTTATGATTAATATATGGTTAGGATTCAGAAAGTATCAGTTTTTGATGATAAATAGCGTTGCTGACTCACGGTGGTGTTACCAATGTGTCTTCGATCTGTTAAACGGTACTAAAACAAATTTAATGCCGATTCATATGTTAGTTATGATTGCCTCGTTGTCATCACAGATAAGACCTGGATTCTTCATGTTCACCGGGAACCAAAAAACAGTAAAAAAAATGGTTTGCTTCCGAATGAATCTGTTCCAAATAAGACGGTGTCCCCAACCAGAACATTTATGGCAAAGTATTATTGAGATACGAAGGGTTTCAAACTCATGGATTTAAAAAGGGGAAATGATAACTGGATAAAACTGTAGAGAGTTGCTTCGCACAACTCACCCGTTCTGGTTTTCCATATCTATCCTTAATATTACGATTTAACTGTCCTCGTAAAGCTTAATTTAAATTTTCAATCTTGCATTAACTGTTGAAACAGAGGGTCAAAGAACAACTTGGAAACATCATGTAAAAATTATAGTAGCTTATGATGATATTTTGCTTAACTCAAAAACAGAAAAAAATATGTGTGACTAAAATATATTTCTGTATTATAAGAAGAATACACATATACGAGTACGCCTACATTCCATTGAAGGTTATCGAACTTAGTCAATCTCAGATTTTTTTTCATATACTCAACTTTCCCTTTTTGTAATTGTAAACAGGAAAACAAAAGTGCGATTTGTCATTTCTCTAAAAGATCTCGAGAATATAGTGAGATGAATGGCCGCCGCCCGATGAAGATCTCGGTTATATGCGTCAAACCAATTCGATCCGGTGTTGCAAACAGCATCCCACAGAGTCAGAAAATAAGATTGCACCATTTATGGAATTGCAGCATCAGAGGACAAAGTACAAATTCATATATCAACTATGGGACTATAAAAACCGAGAAGATATGATTGATGATTTCACGTCAGTGCTTTAAAAATGGTCTCTAAAAATATGTTTAAAGAATATTATAGTATAAGTAGTGTTTAAGCAAAAGCACAGCTAATACAGGATTTTTAATGTAAGAGACTTTGACGTTATGCGATCAGCAAGTCAACTAAGTCTTGTGTCTAAAATTTATTATTTTCTACAATAAACTATTGAAAAATTATGTATTAAATTGTGTTAAATTTAGTTTGTAGTTCTACCTTTAAATCTGTAATTACTTTCTTGGAAAAATAAATAAATAGCAGCAAAATAGATTTCTAGTCAGATTTATTTAAAACTTACAATTGTATGTGTTAATTTATGTGTTATCTGAATAATTCACAAAATAAGGTATTATTGGTGTTAACTAGACTTCTCGGGTTAAATAATTTTTTTGATTAATACATGGAAAAATAATTTTCTTAAAATATATTGCAAACTTAAATATAATGTTGTTTCTTAGTGAACCATGAAATATTTAACAAATTATTTTATTAAAAGATGGTTCAATGCCATGCGCATCTCTTTTTGCTTATTTTCTACATTATACTTATAGTATATCTTAGTTATTTTTTACAGTTAATACTTATTTTAAAAATTGATAGAAAAAGAGAAGCAAGTTTGTAGAAAAATGTAATAGGGGAAAAAGTGCATTTGATATGCAGAAAGTTACATCTGATGACAGAAAGTTATAAATACACTAATATTTTAAAATGTGATCAAGAAAAGTAGCATAAATGGTATCTTTTACTTAGAACCATTAATAGAACATATATCAACCGTATATAATGTAATAGCATAAATTTTAAATGTATAAACTTGGCAAATCATTCGAATTAAATATTTTCTGGCCAAATATTCCTAAGGAAGTTTAAAAGAATTTGGAAAAGAAGTTTTCGCTTTTGAATGATTAAAATGGTTCTCCTTTATGGCTTATTCAGACGAAAACTTTAGTTGTTCCGGATACAGCTGCTGTTGTTACTTTCACAATTTAAGATCGATTTGAGGTTTTATTTCGAAAAACATCAATTGCTGGTGAATGATGAGCAGTGAAGAGTTTTTCAGATTAAAAGCTACATACATATTTTTCTTATCTTTTATACGTAAAGATATTATATAACTAAAAACGTTTCTTCATACGTGTGATTACTGTGAGCCAGGATAAAGTCCTTCAAGGGCGAATTTCTTACAGTGAAGAAAAAAAAACGACTTAATTTTTTTATTACGATTTATTCATTTTATATTGATAGGAATTCAAAAAGCAAAAAAAAAAAGGAGGGGGGAGAAGAACAATGTAAATGCATAAGAAACAATAACGTTCAAATCTGTGGCCGCTGAGAGTTAATATTAAGTAAAATGATTTCATAAATTTGGCAACACCGGTTCTTCAGTTTTCTCACAAATCTAATGAAATCATCAAACACAATTTTTGTTGCGATATCTAGAGGAGTTTTCAATTCCTGTTTTTAGGATAACCCCAAATACCTTAGAGTCTGATGCTATTTTCATATTCCTAACTGTACACCATAAATACCGTTATTAGTGCAGCCGAACCATAAGATTTCTGTTTGCCTTGTTAAGAGATTTTGTAATGAATAATTTACTTTCAAATTGTTGTTCTATTTATTAATGATTTTAATTATAATTATATTATAACTATAGAGAAAACTAAATGTCCACATATATGTCCAACAGCTTCAAGAGGTTAATGAAGCTAATAAGTCTTCTGAACGTTTGATAGAATTCTCTTGTCAGAGTTGAATATTTCGAATATTTCAGTAAAAAACCGTAAAGTTGGCTGAAGGTTATTGAAAAACTCGATAAAAGTGAATTCCATCACATTTAAAAGATAAAAAAATTATTCCTAGCAATATCGAATCAAAATTTGTATCTTGTTCAAGTAGTTGTTTTAAATCACTAACCTTTTTTTTTCTTCAAATTTAATAATAAATTAATTAAAATGCAAAAATGACTTTCGTGCAGTCAAATTACAAATGATTATGTTAATATTTCGGTGTTTAAAAGATCTTAATTTGCTTACTTTTAGGAAACGACGCTTCAAACACAGGTATGCATTTTTGATGTATCAACTACTTAACTCTTCGGTTGCTTACAGTTAATTAAAAAATTTGTATATCCAAATATGGATTCACACACAATATACATGGCGCAGAAAAAATATGAAACTTCATCTGATAATTTCGAGATCTTCATGTTTGACGCAGCCATCCCCAAAAGGTCAGGGGGGCGTCGAATGAGATGATGAATGTCGGGCCACACCTATAAACAAAGCCCCCGCAGTCATCTCTGTGGGGGTGGGAAACAAAAAGCCGTAAACTTCAAAGTAAATGCCATTTCTCATTTCGTGTGCCTGCCCTTGAAGTCCGTGGTGAGAACTGACTTCTACGCGGGATGCCACCACCGAAAACAATTTTCAGATATCCAAAAACCTTCACACTTCCGTTTCCCTTCTGACCTCTCAGTTTGCATCAGGTGCAATTTATTCTAATCAAAATTATTTTGGGAGTCAGTCGTAATCATGAACATGTAAAATTCATATGACAATGCTTTATTTTCCAATTAGTTGTAATTAATTTTTCTTTTCTTTCTTTTTTTGCTTCTTAGAGCATAATAATAACTTTTTTTTTATTCGGTAGACCCCTTTGCAGTAACGTCAAGGCCATGAATCCCTTCCCAGGAAGACTCCTTCTCAAATGGATCTTATTTATAATTTACATATAATGACAGAATAAAATTATGACTTTAAGTAAGAAGTATGATTTATAAAGTCGATAAAAAATTGATAAGTCGAAACAAAATAATTTAGAACTCCGGATAACCCGGATTGGTCAGTACGGAATATTCTTTTCCTTTTATTGTTTGAAAAGTGAACAGTGAATTTCTATAATAACAACAATTTGTTTCATCCACGTATTTTGCAAAGTTATTTTATTTTCTAAATTCTTCTAGCAACTATGTGATTGTGTTAATGTTTATTAATATCGGACTGAGAAGCAGCATGAAGGCTTTTGGGGACGGGCCTCATAATTTTGGACATTGGTCAAGGGACGACACCTGAGCCGGCACATCTCTCTCCATATTTTCACACAACGCCAACGGGAAGACTTGGAACCTCGACCAGATTTAAAGTGCGTCACTCCCGCTACACGACTAGTCTTAAATGACATCATGGCTCGAACCCATATCTCGGCGAAACCAATGCAAGTTCGCGACCAATAGGTCACCGTTTAATAACTATGAATGTGTGAGGAGAAAGTAGGAAGAAGACTTTACAAATAATATGTGCAACGACAATAAAATCTTTTATTACCAGTGATAAATGATATGTGGTACTACCTTGTCTAAATTGAAAAAGCAATAGAACAGCTTTAAGCGCTCTTCTACTGTCCCCCCCCTCCAAAAAAAATGGATGTCACTATCATCTATAAATAAAATTCATACTCAATTTCTTCAATATATAGATGATCTTCTGTATATATGTTTTATTTTATTTCACTTTTTCCTTCGGGATAACCAGGTTTTTTTGATAACCTGATCATCTGTAGTCCCTTTTCTCCAACCTTTCAAAGTTTTATCGAACATGTTTCCTTCTAGACCACCGTATAGTAATAATACATTTAATAGAAAAGCAAATTTAAGTAAAATATTACTATTCCATTATATTATTTCAGACATGTCACTAGGACGATTATAATCGCTTATCACAAAGTAAAACGTTAAACTTTTCATATACCGTTTCTAAGCGGAGTTGATGCACGTTAAATTTATTGAGTTTCAAAGTCGTTAAGTTAGCATGACGTATGTGTGGAGGTGGGAGAGCATCCAGATGTTTCCCTTTGACAACTTTAGTTTACTATTTCTATTTCCAACTAACCAACAGCCCCCTTATTCAATTCATCGCTGCTTATAAAAAAATATATTCACTACACTTTATAATTTTTATCTAATCTACCTAAGTCACGTTTCATTTTTGGGAAAGATTAGAATTCAAACATTATCAGAAAAAACCCAATGAGTGAGTTCTAGAAAAAATCACCACAGAGCCCAATGTCATAAATCTTACGACAGGTTCATAATCATAAGCGACATGTTCGCAAACAGAATCATTAATGAAGAAAGATGTGACAGAAATAGGAAGAAGAAGCAGACGAGGGCATATAGATTTTTTTTTAAAAAAAAATAAAGGCAGGGCATGTTATTGAGGTCAATTTGAATATCTTTCGGAAATGTCAAAGTGAATCAAAATGACTGAACCAGTGCTATCGTGTCAATGATTAAGAAATGCATATTAAAACGGAAAATAACTCATGTATCGTATGTGGTACTCAATGCTGTATGGGGTGTTTTCGGGGCCTTGTAATCAAAAAACTATGTTAACCGTCGTATTAAAAGGACATGAACTTGTGTTCGCGATTGTCCAAAATTAATCCTTTCGCGACTATCCGTGGGAACGTAAACTCGTCTCTTAATCCAATCCTAATGCCTTTTTCATGAAATTACGGGGCATTTGCTTTCAATGCAGGCCCACCACCCGAGGAACAATGGATCAAAACATTGGGGAGAAATGTTTAAAAAAGGGACAAATAAGAAAGAAAAACTTCCCTTCATAATCCCGAGCTTATTTAGCATTGGAGGGGTATGAGAGGGGTGCTTTGAGGGGGGGATGGTGACGGGGGAAGGGCACGTGAGAGTTTCTGAGAGAAGCAACATTGGACTAGATAAATTTTTGATGGTTAAGTATGGGACTGGGAGATGATGGATTCTTTTGGATATGCAGGAAAGTTCCTTTCGTTGCTGAGAGGCGTGTGTTTGAATTTCCGAGAGCTATTTTTAAAGTTACTGAATAAATTGATGATCAGGAACAGAAAAAGGTCTATTTTCTGCAAATTATTTATCCATGTAAATTGTCAATAATAAAAATATTAAACGTGCAGGTTTGCTATTTTGAGCCCTTTTATTAGGCTAATGATAAAGGAATTGCCTTAAAGTTTCTTTTAGGAAATATTGAAGTGATTTGTCATATTCCGGCTTCTGTAGCCTTATAATAACTTATAAGGTTCTTCGAATATTGAGAAGATTAGTATAAACCTAAGTCTATATTCATAGTTTTTAATAAGCTATTTTGGTTTAATGTAGCTTTTATAATCATTTGAATTTTATTCACAGCTTATTTAATAAAATCTCGCAGAAACTCATTAACACGTTATAATAACATTAAATATTTGAAAGCCTTTATGAAAATTTTTAAGACGCAGCGTACTTTTAATAATTTAAAATAAATTTCAAAAATTAAAATATACAAAAGCATGCCATTTCATTAGAAAGAGAAGTAAAATTTTCAAAGTCGGTACTATCTTCTGATGAAAAATAACGAGCACTCAAAAATAAATAGTGACTTGATTAAATTGATAACTATTAAATTATCAAAAAAAAATTGCCCTAGTGTTTAATTAAATATGAGTTTATTTAAAGCATAATGAACGATTTTGTAATGCAATTATTCAAACTGTCTTCTTTAGAATAGTTGACACAGTTTTATTTATGTTTTTGTGAATACTCTATAGAATTATCAAATGTTCCTCCATAGGCTAGTACACATAGTTGTCTATAAGAACGCATAATAAAAATGTCTATTTGTCGTTCCTAAGATTGTCCACATAATTGCATATACGAAAGTCTCATGGAATTATCTAATTGTCCATAGGATAATTTATAGTGCCCTAGTGTTCCTAGTGTCTACGAATGTCTTGTAAGATTATCTATCTGTCTTCTCAAGGATAGTCCATATAGTTGCGTAAAAAATGAAATGTGAATTTATCTAATTGTTTTCCATAGAATAGTCCAAATAGCTGCGAATATAAATGCATTGTGGATTTATCTAATTGTCTTCCATAAAATAGTAGATACAGTTGTATAAGTGAAAGCAGTATTGGATTTTCTTCCCTAGAATAGTCCATATAGTTGCGTAAACGAATGCTTTGTGGGGAAGGGGGATAGTTCAATCTTTCCTGGGAGAGTCTAGAGAGTTGTATGTATGAACTCGTCATAGAATTATTGCAATTGTTTTCCCTAAGATAGTCCACTTTGTTGTGCATGTGAACATCTTATGTATGCTATGGTCTTTCCAGGGTAGTTCATGGGGGTCATGTGTAGTTATATACACACTGATAGATAACCTTATAGAAGGTGTATAATGTAGGGCGTAAACTCAACGAAGAAAAGTTTTAAACGCTTAAAGTCGTTAAAAATGGAAAATAATTCAATTGTTCATTTTCAGGGAAAAAATACTTCTTGAAAAGTTTTTAAAATAAGGAGAAAAAAATATCTAATTTATTAAACACCACATCATGCATTTACTCAGGGAAGGATTTCTATGTTTACTTTAGAGCGCTTTTTAGTATAAAAAACGGCTTTAAAAATGTTAAAATAAACCATCTGAATCCCACAAAATGAAAAAAAAAAGTTCGAAATTTGGAATAAATCTAAGACACAAGGCTATTAATCTGACAAAACAACAATACATATTTTTTAAGACCTACATAAGTACTTGGGACATTAAAATATGAGAAATAAAATAAAAATTTATATCAAATAATAGTTCCTCTCCCATTTTTGAAATCCTCCGTACCTTTCTGCATAACACGTTGACGTCTCCTCTTCGGTCTTTCGGTAGCGAGGTCAAGAAATAAATGAGCAAGTCAGTAAAACTTCTCCTACGATTAGCACAAAGGTAGCTGGTTCCCCACCTAACCTTTCCCCTCATAATTTCCACCCCGTCTTTTAAAACAATGCCTTTTTTTTTTCCTCCAACAGAAATTGATATTTTGTTTCGAATCGTGAGATATGGAAAGTTCTGCGCGAAAAATGAATCGCTTATTATTAAAAAAAAAAATGCTTTGTTAGCAATTTTGTGTTTATACTTACACCAATTTATTCATAAATTTCTAGAAATATTTACTAGAATAAAATGCGTTCTTTTTAGCTCACTGGAATTTAAGAAAAAATAATATAAATTTGTGGCGTTGAAAAATTCATGGTTTTTCTTGGGGACTTTTTGTAATTTGAAGTGCATAAAGTTTCAACTCTTTTCTAACCAAGACGTGATTACGCCAACGAAACATGATTATGCAAATTAGACGAATATATGAAGTGTAATAAATTCAATAAAAAATTGTAATAGGTAAGCGAAACAGAATCGAAAGGAATAAAAGGGACAGAAGATAGCGAGGAGTGTGTAGATGTTTGTAAAGTAGAAATTGAAGTAAACTGCTGTAGTTGATTGGTTGTAATTGAAATTGATAAGAAATGACTACGGGTTCAAGTAAGTAGTCATCGAAGTCAAAACCACCGTATATTCGAGAAGTGCCTTGCACGATGTGATTGAATTGGATAGCTAGCACTTTATTGCTAAGCTACGATTCAGTTGAGTTGAGAACGATCTATAATGCACAATCTGTGAAGATAGTTAAAAAACTATAATTGTATTTTTTTTCTGAAGTCCCTTCAATAAGATTTGTGATTTTATTGACTATTATTCAATTAATATTTACGACGTCTCTAGTGATAAATAATGAAGGGCAGCCACAAGTTGCACAAGAGATGTTTTCATAAATTGTTATTTATATATAACATCAGTATAATTTCTAATGTAAAAAAAAAAAAAAAAAAAAAAAAAATCCAGAAATACGTATACCCTAAATTTATTAAATATATTTCTTTTTGGTCCAGGTTTTATCTGATTCTGAATTTCTTATGGTAGTTAATGATGGAAATTTTAATACTCAAATTAATATCATTACAAATTATAATCCGCTTATTAATGTTACAATTTAATTCAGAGATCTTTTATTAAAGCTATTAAAAAATTAGAGCTTTAAGGAAATAAGTGCATTCAATTACTTTTTCTCGGTAAAGTTTATTCTAGTATTTAAACTACCATTATTGATAAAACCAATCCGCTAATATTTAGATTTAAAGTTAAATGATATTCTAATTCTCTTCTGGATACATTTTACTAAAATTTTCATGTCCCGTGCATGGTTTTTATTTAAAAACATTATTTTTATTATATATATTTTAAAACCTGTTGAATATTTCAAATAAATCAGTTTGGGGGCTTGAGAAGACTTAAAATCTGGAAAAATATTCATTATTTCTATTTTATGACTCCAATTTTTTTTTATTATACTGAGAAATACTCTGTCCCCTCCCCCACCTATTATTTTTAATTACCTTTCTTCTCGATATTTGATTCCACTCTCAGTATAAGGAAGATAAACAAAACAAATCAACCACTGAATTAGGATATACGTAGAAAAAATATATATGCTAAGAGAAAAAATACTCAAAACAGAATTATCTAGCATTGCTAATGGAAGTAGAATGTTCTTCTAAGTAGTTCCACCTATATTCCTACACCCTTTTTTTAACAATCAGCTGTCTTCAGCCATTTATAATCCACAATAAAGCTAAATTGGGAAATGAACAATAATGTGTTTATTTTTGTGTAGGATTTTCATAATAAAATTTGTTTTCATTTATATTTACGTACTATTTAATTAAATCAACTAAAACAAGATTATAATAACTTGGTTCTGTGGCATCAAAGGATTATTTCTATTTTCATTAATTTAAGATGATAGCTGAGGTATCGTCTTCGTCACTTGAGCAAAGTTCAAAATTAAGAGGCCCGTCATCAATACCTCTCGTTTTACTTTAAATGTGACGTTAATTATACATTCAATCAATCTATTCATCTATGGGGTTTGCTACCTTTGGTAAATAACGGTGACATGTCTGGAGGTGCTCAAGCAATTTTTTTTTTATTTTTCTACCCTTTTCTTTGTCAATCCGTTCTCCCTGTTCTTTCTTTTTTGCATTCATAGAGTTTGGTCTGGATTACAGACAAACACATTTTTTTTTAAAAAAAAAATTAATGAGTCTTTGGTGCAGCTGTACCAAAATTGTTTCTTCTGCTCATAAAATCAACAAATAAATTCTTATTTAATCTCTAATTCTTTTTATTCTAAATGGCCTTTTTTAATTTGGCATACAAAACTGAAAAACAACGTATTTATTTAAGAAAATTTTTCTAAATCTGAAAGATATAGCCGTTACGAACTTAGCAACTCCCTTAATTTTACATCAATATGAAAACATTTTTGTAGACGAAAAAAGTTTGAAATTTGGGTCTTACTATTTAAAATTAGGAGAAGGCAGATAGAATTTTTTTTTTTTTTTTTTGAAAATACAGAAATCTCACGTAATCCATTGAGTAATCAAATATTAGGACAATTAGGACTAGAACTGAATCTAAATTAAAGAGGCTAATCATGTTTGATAGATTATTTATAATTCTGTTTTTCAGTTTTAAACTAGTCGAAGACGATGACAGTTTTAAAGGAATCAGAAGCAGCATTATGATGGCACTTGACGCAGATATGATCCTATTAGGTATTTGAATATATTTAACAATGTTCAATTATTTAAGGTTATTTTGGATTTTAAATAAATCTCGTTTATAAATTATGTTCACTTTGATGAAATCATCAAATTTGTATACAGTTGATATTAAATATTTTGTTACATGTTTTATTTACTAAGAAGTCTAATTATCTTTAATAATATAATATGTAACCTGCAATGAAATTCCCTTCATAACTTATTTCTTTCTTTCGTGGACAAATTAAATCAGATGTCAATATTAAAAATTAGTGGAACTCAGTTTAAATTTAAAAATAATTTTTTTTTAAAGTTAGGTAGGTAGAGTATTGTAAAATTTTATCTTGCAGTATATTTTTAAACAGTTTTATACATATCTCTAATTTATTTTTTTCCATACACGACACTGAAAGTACTCGTATAAAAAGGATGTTATGTGATTAAAAATATATGATTTGATTGAAAAAAAAATCTATAAAAATAAAATTAGTAAAAAGGAAGTTTGAGTTAATGTATAGCTGAAAATTAAATTTTAACTAAGGCGTAATGTAACAGAATGTCAAATTAGGCTATATTTCATTAAAGAAATACACACACGTTAAAGTAAAAAAAAATCAATCTATACAAGGTGAACTAAGGTCATGTAAAGACAAAAGGGAAAAATTATTTCAGGTTTAAGTTCTTTTTATTGTTAACGCCTAGAAAGATTTTTTTTAACCTTTTCGTACTATTAAAAATTAAACAGAATACATTGATAAAACTAATAAAATTTCATTAATTAAAATTAGTTTGTCTTAAATAAACAAGACAAAATATATAACTGTAATCCAAATGCACCAGAATATTAGGTGTTATCAAAAGACCTTGAAATTTACCTGAATACATAAATTTAAAATGGTTGAGAATTTATACTCTTTGTACTACTCAAAAGCTTGGTTAATTCAAGGAATAGTTTGTAAAAAGAATTACTCAAATAATTATTGCTTAGCTGTAACATTTAAAAACACTTTATATTTAAGAAACAATTTAATGTAATAAAATATTTTTCCTGTATAATTCAGCGTTCTTGAAAAAATATTTTAAATATTTTAACACTATTCTTCAGAAATCTACCTCTAAAAAATTAATTCGAGTCCATATAAAAATACATATTTCTTTAATTCAATTAATTCGGAATGAAATTAATTAAACCCCCAAACTATGAACAGGAAACTATTTCTCACCCTACCATCTTATCTTAATAACCAATTACCCGATAATGAATAGTGGATTAATCTTTTCTACATGATTTACCAATTATAATCGATACTTCTCAGGACCAGGCGCATCTTCGAAAGGGGGGTAGGGGGCCACACGCCATATGGGAAATCGCGATGGATTCACAGGAAGTGATGGGCCCCTCAAAAGAACGTCTTCGGGGGACGGTTCTCACCAGGGGCATTAATAACTTGAGAGCTCATTACTCGGACGGAAGGGCAATGGGACCAATCAACGAAATCAATCAGAGCGCACTTCACATTGGTCTTTAATTCACACTCTTTTTCTCTCTCTCTTTATGTGAATTAAGTCAGACGTATTCTTTTTTTTTTCTCTTGCTAGTGAATGAAGGGAAGATAAAAGATCGAGGTTGGAAAATAGGGTTTGCTGTGATTGACAATAATTTGTGATTGAACTGGGAAAAGATTGAAAGATTGTTTCATTTTAACGAAGTACTGTTCTTTTTATTGAGAAGAAATTTTGTTCAATTGGATATATGATTTAAACCATGAGAATTGAATTAAGCAGAATATAAGAAAAGGGTACTGTTTATTTTCTCCTTTAAAGTATCTCACGAAGAATAATTCCAGGTTTAACTATCTCTACCCGTCTAACCGTCTAATTAACAAATTGTATCTTGCTTACTTGCTATCTTTTCTTCTTTTTTTTTCCTTCTCTTCTTCCCTTTCTTTCGTTTTTTTTTTTTTTTTTTTTTTTGTAAAAGAGTTTTTTCATCGAATAAGAAATGCCCCAAGACTCTAAGGGTAGTCCGATTTTTGTCGGATTAAAGCACCATTGACTTACCAAAAATGGCGGAATACTAGAAAAAAGCGATTAAACCGCAAAAACAATGCGTTATTGTATTAAATCTAATACAGTATACGCCAATAACGTGTGAAATGCACGAAATCTACTTTTAATTTTACTTCTAATTATCTAACTTTTTCATTCAATTGGTAAAGGCTAGACATAAATTCTTTATAAATACTTTAAATCGGGAACAGTTTTACTCTAGTAATTTTTAAGAAATAATATTTCGTTAGTAGTAAGTTTTCGAACATTTTATTCTTATTTATTATTATGTATATAAATTTATTTCTCGTTCTCATTTGTGCATGAATTTATTATTTTTTTACTACGTTTTTATATATTTCACTGTGTGTGTGTGTATCAGTGTGTCATCAAATTTTCAATCGTTAATTTAATCAACTTCCCATCAAGCTAGAGCTCTGAAATTTTGGGAATCGTTCTTACTCACCTAATAATGCAATATTTAGACATTTGCGACAAGTTTTAACTAATATTTCAATATTTTTTTTAATAAACTTTGCCACCATATAAAAACGTAGTTCTTAAAAATGTTGGTTTTTATCTCGAATTATTTATGATTTGTTAATTCTTTGACTGTGCTTACCCTGCGATTTCTACGAGCATCTGAAAGTGAATTTTTATACATAAATTTTTTTTTGAACATTTGTTCTTATGATCTAAATAAATATTTTTTTAAAAAAAATCTCTTATAAAAGCAAAATATTATGTCATACGCAATTTTGTTAAAAAGTTGAGCAGTCAGAATTTGTGATTGAGGGTTAATAATATGTGTATAGACAATACTCACAGCATAAATATGTTTTATTTACTTTTTGCTTATACACATTTCTCACAATGTGAGTATTTTCTTATTTATTGCAATTAATGGTATATTTAAAATATGCATCTGAGATCGTGTTTTTCTCCGTTTGGCAGCCATCTTCTTAAAAATATAATATACATAAAAAATTTTATTTTAAAAAAAATCAACTCTTCTATGATATAAAAGAGTTTTTAAGAAAATTCTCCTTCCAGAAAGATATAAAATAAAAATGTACTATAAATGTCAGTTTATCATCATCATAATTAAAAAAAAAAAAAAGTAAAGAGTTTTCAATCCCGCTGAAATTTTTTGACTAAAATCAGAAGAATATACGATCATAAGTTAAGATAGACAGTTGGAATGAGCACAACACTTCCGTTTTTAATCAAACACTTTCGGCTAGTTTGAAAAATCTTCATTTTTTTATGAAGCAATAATCGATCCTTTTTCTGTGTATTTTGTTTGAACTCTTACAAGCTGAAGAAAGTAATTAGTTTTTTTTAACTGTTTTGCTGTATCGAAGTTTCGTTGATTTTTTTCAAAAATTATATGTATTATCTTATATTTTTTTGTCGTTATTTTCAAAAAAAAATTAGCAATTTTTTTTATAATTATTTCATTATTTGTAATTTTATAAATGAATATTGCATTGTATTTCAAATAGAGCTTGTAAGTAAAATTTCAAGGTACTGGCTTGTCGAGAAGAGGGTGAAAAACTGATGAAAACGTTTGTGATAACTGAAGCACAATGCAGGTCAACAAGAAGTATAAGAATATTAGTGAGAAGAAAAATCTTACTAGATCGTTAACAATAAAAAGGATCTAACAACAAAATATACAAACCTGAGTACTTAGGCATAACAAATACGTACTTTTAAGCTCACGTAATATTTTGCAATGCATTTTTACACAAAAAGAGCAAAAAATAAACATTTTTTCCCTTCTGAAAAGCTAAGAAACAAACAAACCATTTGGTTTTAATGGAAGCTCAAAGTAATTTGGGGCAACAAAACGTTGTCCTTATCTCAGAGACGATAAAGATCACCCTTCCTCACAAAATCAATTTCCACGGAAAGAAAACTCCTTATACTTGGACAAAGAGCTCAAGTCCGCGATATAGACTGTCTATTGTGTATGAGGATGTACCGGTTTATTCCCCCTCCCCTCTACTTTTGTGCGTGTATAATAGACCATGAAGCAACTTTTTCAGTACACTGAAAATTGAACCAATCAACCGATATGCATGTTTTTCTAAGCATTCGGTAATAGATTTACGCGAATGAATACCATGACACTTACTAGAGTTGCTTGGTTGTATGAATTTATGGCATTGAATCTCATGGGATATATTGTGCCAAACACAAGGCATAGATACTATTTTTCTAAATAAAATAATTTAAAATTGAATCTCAAGATAAGGGAAAAAATGAAATTTAATAAAATTATATGTATGCAGAGTAAACCCAATGCCATGTAAAAAAATTGGAAGCATTTGAATGGGGATTTTCTGCAACACCACACAAGTCAATTAAAGAAAAAGTATATGGTTTAAAATGTATCAAGGGAACTGTATTAAAAACACAGAACACTCAGTCAAATTGTCTCCCTGTAAGAGGGCAAATACGATGATTATACATAGGAGGATTTTCTCTCAGAAAGAGGCGTTTATGTGTTAGTTTCGTGTATCCAATTTGTAGACGTGAAAAAATTACTTCCTGTCTTCTACATGAAATTAAATTCCAATGAGATATAGTAGGTTTTATAGGACTGAGTTTATTATGAGATTTAAGATTCCATTGATTTTGCCAATGATTATGCGTGGATAGTGACTTCAATACATTTCACTATGTCGCAATATGGGATGCTGGGAAAGAATTGCACATTATGCAGATTTATCTGCACTATCGACTATTTCTCCAAGAAGATATTAGTTGGGTGCTGTCTGGATGAAAATTATACATTTTTTTTAATGTGTCGATGATTAATGAATAAGATGAATGGTTTGGATGACTTAAGGATTTCAATACAGTCAGAGAAACTGAGAATAATTTTTTTTTTATCATGCTTACTCAAGAAACACATTCTAAGGGGAAATACTTTAAACCATCCACAAGGATGAGTTGGCGATAGAAAAAAATTATAAATGACTGTGCTAATTTTTTTTAAAAACTAACTTCATACTCATTTACTTTGAAAGAATGTAATGAAATTTTCTGCATATAAATATTTTTTTCTCAACTTAATATTTTGCATGTTAAATTGTAATTAGTAATTATTGAGGCCTTATTAAAATATTTTACTGCTTATAAACAGTTGAAAGTGATAAGAAATTATTTATGATATATTTTTAAAAATAATTTTTAGACTATTGTAGAATGTATTTCAATCAGAAGCTTCGCTTAACCTTCAAGATTACGAACACATTTCATTAAAGTTTTAATTATTACTAAGAAATAACCGAGATATCTCGATAAAATTTATTCCATATATTAATTGATCCTTGTGAATATAATGTCGGTAATTACAGCTATAATTTTAGCGTGTTTGTTTTCAGAAAGCCTAAATGGAAGTAACCCTTCACGTACCGAAAAGCTTCAACTATTATCCCGAGGTATCGTATAGTTTCCATTATTACAAGAAATAATGAAGATAGAAACTTAATTTTTTTCATTATTCTTAAGACTTCTCTAAATAGTTACTATGCAGAGTCATACACTTCTTGACATGTGGAAGATCATCATTGTAGAAAGCAGATTGAGCAATATCTTCTCCATACTGCGAGTTCTTCAATCTACGGCTTCCTGAAACCAAACACATGACATGAATAACTGTAATTTCCAACATTATATATTCATAAGGATCAATTAATTTATAGAATAAATTTTATGGTGGTCTTGGATGCTTTCATCAATAAATGATATTTTTTTCATTCAAATGATTTTCATCACATTTTTTAAACTTTATTTTTGGCATTTTATCAATTTCTTAATTATTCGAGGCATTGTTTATAAAATCACATTAGATTGATTTCCCTTTTTTGTAATTTATTTTTCATCGTTCGAGTGTTAATAAATTATCAGATATTTTACTACTTTAGAGTTGTTATTTGGAAAAAGTTTTCGAGACTTTCTCTCTTCGAACTTACTTTGCATCAGAGAAACCTCAACACTCACAAGATAAGCTTAAAGATTCGACGGAAACCTTTTAACTTATCTTACATCGCCACTTATTGCTGGCAGATAGCTCGATCTGATAAAATCGCAGATCCTAACTATTGTTTATAAATAATTATACAGAAGCCAAAGTTAAAAGGTGTGTTTTGGAGAGGGAAGTGTGGGGTCAAGGTGTCATCTGTGTGGGAAAAAAAGAGGGACCTTCATTAATATTTATTTCACTTAACCGCATCTTGTTTGTATCCTGTTTTCCAACCTTTTAGGAGAACGTGATGAAATTGTTATCTTTTTCATGATGGATATGTTTAGAAAACGAAGAAGAAAAAAAACTTTTCAGATTTACTGCTTTAACACCAAAGTGTGGTTTTCGAGTTGAGTTTAAAATGTGAAGTGCCATGATTCGTGTGAAGAAAAACACAGCTCTCTTTCTTTCTCTCTCTCTCTCTATTCTCTCCTTTCCTTTTTTTTAATCTTCAAACGAAAATGATTTCAATGTAAATTTTTATTTATAATTCTACTTTTCTTTGTGATATTGTATGAAAAATAAATATATATTCCAGTTATAAGTGATTATAATTTGTAGTGCTTGTTCAAACATGCAAAAATGAAGACATTTTACTATTATTTACTTTGGCAGAGCAATTTAAATAATAAATATAATAACTTTAGAGGATACTTTTACCTGAATTAAAAAAGTTTTAAGAGTGGGGGGAATTCATTATTTTTCAAAAATAAAGATTGGACTTTTTTAAGCGAAATTATACTTAAAATTAATTAAAAACCTCTTTAAATTTAATTAATTTATTTTACTTTACGTTTTTAAAAGAAAAAAATTATTTAAAACATGATTTTGACGAATTTTGTGCAAAAATGATTTGAATGTATTCAAACTTAAGAATTTTTGCTTATATTTGTATTTCTTTCATTATAACATTAATTATCATTGCTTTTATAAATGAACTTCTTAAAATGAGAAGAAATATCATTAAATATTTTTTCAGGTACAAAAATGAAATTAGTTCTAAGAATTTTCATTTAGATTTTTTACATACCACGAGAATCAAATATTGATAAATCACAGTGCAAAAGCTTATGAATGAAAAATTATTAATTTAAAAATCATAGTTCGGCAAAAAACATCCCCACGATCTAAATTTTAAATAAATTTTAATTTATTTATTTACGAACTATTCATAAGAGATTATTTATTATATTAAGTACATTAATTATGTTAGCTTGATTTTAATATATTTTCTTGGACCTGCATATACATATGACTCAATTATATAATTATATGTGTTGTATCAATACTGTTTATAACATATAATAATTAGCAATAAAATGTAAATTAACTTTCTGAGCCTGTTACATTTTTAAAAATTGACCGTAAAAAGGATTGTAAAATTAAGATTTAAAGATTTTTGCAACTGTGATTAAATAAGGGAGCTGCACAGCATGTATTATTAAATGAGCTAGTGTTTATGAAAGTGGAGATGATTTGAGCTGCTTAGAGAGTTTTAAAATGTAGCATTTGAATATGGACCGAGTTCTGATTAACAACTTAACCTTTTTGTTCAACTTCTTCAATACTGATGGTTTTACTTCAGGCTAAGCTTATGTGAATCAGTAGACTGAAAAAAAAAATTGATAAAACTCTCGATCTTTTCTCTCCTTGACTTAGATCAATATCACAAACAAATATTAATATTACGATAGAAATGTCTTTGCAGAAACGCAACGCAAGTACAGTAGCTAATAAATAATAATTATATCTGTATCTGTGCGTTCCTTTTTCGTGCGATTTTTTTTTTTTTTTTTTTGCAATGTATAAAAAATCCATCAAAATGCCCAATATGAATACAAAGTAATTAAAAAGTAATTTAAAAAGGAAGCAACAGATGCTCCAACAAACATTACAAAAAATATGTTCATATTGCATAACCAATTTTATTATATTACAGCATGGCAAAGACTTATCTCTCTACACAAACATTTCAAAGACTTTAAATGAACTTTCTTGGAATCGATACCGATTCCGAAAGAACTTTAAAATCTTGTAATCTTGTAAGTCTGATTACAGCGACAAGCTGCTAACCAAACAACTGTCAACGGAAAAGCTAATCACCGAATATGTGGAATCAACAGAAACGTAATATTTGCAAGAGTATAAGGTAGCATCTTTTTTTTTCAATAGACGAAATTGATTTTGAACCAGTTGTCCACAAGTAAATTCACGTTCTTGACTACGTAAAATAATTTTTATGCTTACAGTTTGAAATATTCGTACATATAACATTAAATGTTCAAACAGATAATATTATTTTTAAATTATTTTTTTCCATGTTTGAAAACCAATTTCTAGCTACATCGGGAGATTTTGAGGTATATTTTCCATAGGTAGCTTTTCCATGTAATCCATATTTATAGCATAATATTTTTTAGATGTTTAAACTACACATTTGCTATATAAATTTATAGCTACTTGTAAAGTTTCAAAATACTTTTTTACGCATGTTCATTTATGCTGTTCCTATCCACCTTATAAAAACATGTTTGAATGTATTGTACTTCTTTATTAAAATAACAATTTTTTATTAGAATTTTGCAATAATTTTAATCAGTAATTAAATACCAATTAACATTTATGGCGGGATTCTATCGGATTTTTTCCTTCAACAATCCTTCAGAACTTTTATGAAAATCTCTCTTAATAAGTGAAACGTTACTTACATAGATTAAAATATAAATATCGAATTGTAGGAATAGAATTCAGGAAATGCCTTTATAAGCAATAAAGAATTTGATACGAGGATGGTTCAAAAAGTATTTGTATTTGATGACAGATGGCATCATTAAGGTAAATTGCTGAAACCATTGGATGTTGCCATCTGTTAAACGGTGCCGATACAAATCTGAAAATGATTCATATGGTAGTTTTGATTTAGTTGTCCTTTGCTACTAAATAAAACTTTGGTTGCTGCCGCGTCGAGTTATCGATGTCATTTTGCGTCGAGTTGTTACCGTCGCGAAGACCTGTATTCCTTATTGCGCACTAGAAATCCAGCAAAAATCATTATGTTAGGTTGCTTCCGGTGAATCTGCTCCAAAGAAGGTGAGGTTGGTCTCATCAGATGGAAAAGTCAAAGATTTCTGAGATGCGAAAGGCGTCATGATCACAAATACGAGTAACTGAGACTCAGACAGCTGTCTAAAACAAACCAGTATCGATGCTGCGAGGGCCAACTCTTGGAATTTCTAAGGACTTATTGAACTACTATTGTACGATTGTTGTTGATAGAGAGAGTGAGTAGAAACTATTAACGAGCAGACATCCTAATGGTATCTACGCTGAGAAAAGGGATAAAGAATCAAAGATAATTAGGACTTAGAAAATGTCAGTGAGTGGAACTCTCAAGTAAATTTTCACTTAGGACTCGAACCTGATTGGTTCATTACAAATGAGTAACTGGTTGTAATATTAAACTTTAGATTCAGGCGTTGGTAAAAACTGAGTCTACAGATTTGATTAAATTTATATCTTGCGTTTTGATTACTTCGATATCCTAATAAACTCCAGATGAATATCTGATTGTTTAAGATTAATCAGTGATTGTGTTGATTAACGACTCCCTAAAGTGACGCAGAGCCCTGTAAGCAACTTTCTTTTATTAGATATTTAGAAGACTAAGTTTATATTCAGCTTATTCGAATACACATAATATATGCATTAGAGATGGGGGGGGCATTATTTTCAAAAAAGCAATAATTATATATTTTTAAAATATATTCCAATGTCTTAAAATTCATACTATTTCTACAAATCATAATATTTTTAAACAATTTCCTCTCTCAGTTTCTTAGTATTATTTTTCACAGTTCTATGCTTAGGTTTAGTTGTATTATAGTTAGAGTTTTACAAATTTTTTTTTTCTGTCTGGACATTACGAAAAATAGGAAAAAACAGGTATAACTAATTTTATGCGTTTTTAGAAAAATACAAGGGTCATTCAATAAGTCTTTAGAAAATCCAAGAGGGGTGGGGGGTAGCATCGAAGTGGCTTGTTTTTAGTAAGCATCGTGACTCACTAAACAGTCGTCTAAGTATCATTTACTTATTTTCGTGATCATGATGCCTCTTTCGCACCTCAAAAGTTCTTCGTCCTAACTTTTGAGACCGAAGAGATTATCATTGTTTTCTTTGGAAAAGATTCACCGGAAGCAATCCAAACTCTAGATTTGTGTGTTATTTCCTGTGTATAATAATGAATTCATGGCTCACTAACTGTGAGAACTTGACATAAAATGACGTCAACAACTCGACGCGGCAGCAATCAAATTTTGATTTGGCAGCAAATGACTACCAAATCGAAACTAACTTATGAACAATTTCAAATTTGTTTCGGCTCCGTTTAACAGATGGCAGTACCAAATGGTAGCAACAATTTACCTTAATGATGTGCTCTGTCTTCAAATACAAGTACTTTTTGAGCCACCTTCATGACTATCTATCTAAATCCTTATTTAATGTATACAGAATTATAAAACATTGTTCACAAAACAACCTTAAAAATTTCACAACTGTATTAATTGCAAAAAAAGTGTTAGTAGTTTTACACTAGATTTAGGGACTGAGCCAATTAGACTCATTTAAAGTTTTACTGCTATACATATATATGAAAAACTTAAGCAATATTTTTCAAAGCATTTGTTGATTTTTAGTTCCTTAATGAAATATACATGAATATTAATTCCTCATTTCCACTCGCTTCTTGAGTTCACATTCTCGAATTTCGTATGCTTATTTTTACGGATATGAGCCAATTTCACTCATAAAATGACTTCTCCATTAGTCGGCGTTTCATGCATAAAGAAATGTTTTTTATTAAAATTTTAAGAGCAACTGAGCATGGAATGACAACGATCTGCAAAGAAAGCTAACAAAGCTGAATAAATTTTTAAGATCCTGTTTGAGATATAAGCTTTGCAACCATAGGAAACCTACCTCCCTTAAAATGTTCAAAATGACATTTCCTGGACGTTGATAAATTACAGCAGCTCAGTTTCTAATTTATGCAAGGCAATGTTATTATATAAGTAGAAGTGAAGTGAAATAATAGAAGGTGAATTGGAAGAATGGTGGTAGCAGTAGGAATTGGACGAAGGTAGAACGAAAGAAAAGGGAAACCATAGGAGATAATTCAGAGGAAATCTCTGCAGCCAAAATAATATAATTGTACTTCGGAGTTGTAACAGGATGCTGAAAGAGATAATGAACAACAGATAAGTAATTCTTTATATTACTTAGATGCAATAAAAATGCTTGAGGAAAATGTTTTGCAAAAACAGATTTTTCATGTAAGAAATGCTTTGAAGGGAGAGAGTTTTAAATAATAAATATTTCACACTAAAAGTGAATTAATTAATTTTTAATTCAGATTAATTTTTTTTCTTATGACCATCAAAATGACACACATCAGAAAAATTAGGTACATAAATGTATCCATAAATTTAGAGTTAAATACATGATCGCCATGAAAAATAAAAAATCGAAAGAAAAAAAAAAGCTGTCTAAAGTTTAGAAGATCAATAAAATCATTCGACACTTTGTGATAAATAATGTTTAAACAGTTCACTGAATGATATAACTAGATATATGAAATTTTATACATACATATATGTTTAGAAAAATCACACACTTAAAATAATGTCAAAAAAACTTTTTTCGATATTTTGGTCATTTTTTAATGTTCTGTGTCACCTTTAATTTTGAATCAAAATGGAAGGAGAAGGAAATAATATCGGGGCGTTGCACATTTTCATTCTTAATGATTACGACTATTGGGTTGTTTGAGTTGATTTAGAAAAGTAATGGAAAGAGAAGTGAGTAATAACAGGACGCTATACATTTTTATTCTTAATGGTTACAACTATTGGGTCTTTTGATTGTTTGAGTTGATGTTGGTTTTGGAATAGTAATACTAGGAGAAGAAAGGAATATCAAGGCGTTACACATTTTGACTGTTGATAATTATAATTAATGGGTAACTGGGTTATTTTGAGTTGATTTTCGTGCTGCACTGGTAGGTGCCTATGATTAAGGTTTAAAAAATAAGGATCTATATCCAGAGGCATACCAAAGAGAGAGTGAGGGTGCGAACTTCTGATGGAGGGGTGTGGGAGGCTTTGAAGAGCCTTAACATTTTAAATAAATGTGCTTATATTTAGAAATATAAAAAAGAGACTTTGTATCCTGGGAGGGTAATTACTTATAAATATGCTACATTTATGTATAAAAGTTTGACATCAAAGCTTTTTAAGTGTGTGTTTTAATTGCTTCTTGCGAAAGAAACATTTCTAAATTAAAGTTCAAATGCTCTTTGATCAACAATGAAAACTAAGATTTGATGGTTTTCTTTCCTTTCCATTGAAAATGCTACTGCTAAAGCATTAATTTCGTGGGGAAACTATAAAAAAAAATTTCAGAAGTCAAAGCTTGAGAAAAACTATTTTAGTTTTCTTTTATTGATAGTGAAAACATGTAAAAAAAGTTTAAACGTAAAAAAGAGCATATGAATATGCTTTTTTAATATGAATATGTTTTTCCTTTAGTTCTTCAGACTTTTTGTTTTCAAAATCATTTTAAATATTTAATTTAAATTAAATTTAAACTAGTTATGTGTATTTGTGTTGAAATTTTGCAGTTTGATCATTTCAATGAAGGGAGAAGTGGGTTAAGGGAGATTTCCACTCCTGATCTGGATAGCTGTAGGTTCAACATAGCCTATATCATGAACAATTTATTCCAGATATTTTGTCATGTTTAAATATGAAGATAGAAATTTAAAAAAAAAAAAAAAAAAAAAACAATATGTCAGTATTTATATGAAACGTTAAGTTAAACTACAAAATTAGCAAATACGCTTTAATATTTAAAATATTACAACGTATAGTATTCAAATGTTTTGAATACAATTTCCTTTATATTGATGTTTTTTTTTAAATAAAAAACTTGAATTTTTCAGTCTTAAAACAATCTTTTTTGTGTTGCCGCTCAGTTTATAGTTATATCGTTATGTATATGCGTATAGTTAAAATTGACAAGAAAAAAGTAACAATTTCATTTCTATAAATCATGCTAATCATATAGTTAATGCTCCTTTAAGGTAACTGAGACACCTCCTACAAGGATGAATGAACTTATTTTATTTCAAGGCTAAATAATCTTCACTTTATAAAATTAAAAACTTCGGAAGTCGTAATTTATCACTGAAATATCTCTTTACTTGTTTATGTGCTTATGCAAAGAAAATCGCATTTAATAACATTTATAATTATGTACGAGCAAATAATAAAATCAATAGTTATATTTTTGCCTGCGTATAGATAAATAGTATACTTACTCGTACTTTTATATGAACATCTTGCATAAAATTTATTGTATTTACAACTTTCAAAAAATTTCAGAGTACTTATAAACGTAACATTCTATTCACGAAACATAATTATAGCTTCAAAAATTAAAGTTAATAAAATTTTAAACTTTTGTGGGCCAAAATCTCCATAACTTCTTGCAAATTTTGTGTAATACTAAAGTTTTGTGAGCGTTCATTACAAAAAAATTACATTCAACGAGTAGGATATAACCCAATTTTATAATGTGTAAAATATCAGCTCTATAGATGGAGAACATTTTGAAAAAAAAATGTTCCGAAATCCTAAGAACACATTTTGAGAAGAACGCAAATATAGACGTATTGTGCGATATTATAATTTTAAAATCCAATTTTCGACTGTTCAATGTACAAAAGTCCCATAGTTAAAATGTGTGTAGAATCATTGAAGCGCTCTATTTTTTAACTGCAAAATAAAATTTTAAAAAAATGCAATATTTGAAGCATTTTAGAGTCTCGTTTATCTTAATCGTTTTCACTCTCGATTCATGCAGTTAATCTAATAGTATGAAAATAGTCACCAAGGGAGTTTTTATTTTATTTATTTTTTTATCTCCCTTCTCAAACACAGTTATTTAAGGTAGCGGTAGTCTAATGAATCGCGAGATCGCAGCCAAAGGTTCAAATCTTGATGATACTAAAGACGTAATATGCAGTGGAGTTGATGTACATTAAATTTGGTTGAGGTCCCAAATCCTCCTGTTAGCGCGGTGTGGAAGTTTGGAGAAGGTGGTGCTCGTTCAGGTGTCGCCTTTGTCACTTGATCGAAGTTCAAAATGACGAGGTCCGTCGCCAATAGGCCTCGTATTACTTCCCATTGCGACGTTATAAGAATCATATATTCCTAGCTATTAGAAGAATTCTGCAAAGAAAGTAATCTTTTAAAATACGTAGATGAAACATGTAACTGTTATTATGGAAATTTGCAGCTCACTTTTCAAACATTAAAAAAAATGCTCTGTGGAGACCTATCCGGATTATTTGAATTATAGGAATCCGACTTATCGATGTTCAACTGTAATATATGTCATGCTTATTACTTAAAGTCATAATTTTATTTCGTCATTATATGTAAATTATACAAAAAAAAAGGTTTATGAGAAAATGAGTCTGTCAGAGAAAAGAGAGATCTGTCGCCAATGGATATACAATTATTTATATCTAAAAATAAAAATTCATGGCCATATTCAAATATAAAACAGTAGAATATTCATTTGAAAGAAAATCATTGTAGCTCTTGTTTCATCAAAACAGCAATAACAACAATAAGTTGGGTTTCTGTTAAGGACCTGGTACATATTTGGTTTTGTTTAGTGACTTAGTGACGTAGCAAATTTTAGGCACCTTGAATGATGCTCTGCAAGAGTAACTAGCACACTTCTATGATTATACTTATAAATCAGTTAAACATTTCTAGGAAACGCCCTTTTTGGCGAATCTAAAGAGCAGGGAATATTTGAGTTGAAATTTCTTAACTGTTATTAGTTTCTCGAGATTTTGATGAGATTCAGAAATACAATTGTTATATTGGGGGAAAAAATCGAATTAAAATTAGAAATTTTTTTCAGACAATTTGAAAATTAACTTTATGTTATTCAGATCACCTCAAAAATGTCAAAGCAAAATTGTTGAAGAATTACGAATGGAAATCCATTACAGTCCACAGCTCAATTGGATGGGGGGGGGGGCGGTGATGTAATTTTAAACCCGCTTTCCATTTTTTTAAAAGTATTTCAGCAAAAATGTACAATTAATGAATTTTCGTGGGAATGTTTTTGAAATCACCTTTTTGTATAGGTAATTATTTTCAATTAAATAATTGAATATACCAAAATTTCGTGTGAAAACTTTTCAAAAATCCCATGTATAAAAGCAAATGTTTACAAATAAAGAATTCATAAATGAACGTTTCGAATCAATACATTTAGAAAAACTTGAGGACGGGATCAGTTACTTTACAAATAAAAATATAAGTAAAAAGAAGTTTTACTTGCTGTAAATATAAATACTCTATGCTAAATGCAATATTTAATCATGAAGCACGGGCGGGGGGAACCTAGTTACCGGCATATCAGAACAAAAAAAATGTCTTATTTCAGATCGAAAATTGACTATGAGGCTCCTCTAAGGAGCTACAAAGTCGAATCTAAATTTTGTTTCACTTGACTAATACAAAACTTGAGTAGCAAGATAAATCAAGCCGGATACAAACTATGAATTAGATAGTTTCTTTTTATTTAACTATTCCATGTATTAATCTTGCGGTTGAGTAGTGAGAAAAAAATTAATTTTGACTTGAAATAAACAGAATAATAGTTAATATGAATGATAGTCGATATAACTAATTACAAGCGATTTTATAAAATTAATATAAGTTAGACTTATTCTATTCCTGCAGCATCCAAGGTCACCATAAGTATACAATTAAAAATTGAAGTTCACTTTATTTGTTAGAACATTTACGTAAACATCATAGGGAAATGAACGTGGATTCGTTAGAAGGAGCAAAATCGATAGAACAGAAAAAAATGTACCAAATGAGTGATCCAAAATAAGAGCGAATTTCACTCATTATAGAAAAAAATCATTATTTTTTATCTGCCAAATGAAATATTTGAGTAAATTTTCATCCAGTGTGAGAGAAATACAATTATTTCTATAATAGTCATTTTTATAAGATTTGAAAGTAAAATTAATGTATATATTTTAAATGATTGAATTATTGTTTAAATTTTAAGAAATATTTGTTAGACCTTTTTTTTATTTTGCTTCTCTGATTTATATTGAATAAGGACCATATTTAATATATGTTGAACTGCCTTTTTTATTACGTTGAAGTTTTTGAGTCGTGTGATGGGATACAGTTTATTTGTTCTTTGGTAGAGGAACTTGGCATCGTTGGTTGTTTGTGCCATGAAAATCTCGTCTCAGTTGAGATCCAGGGAAAGATACGGACGAGCATTTGGAATTTTACCCGTGCTGCCCTCTATTTTCGCAAAATAAATATAAAATAATACATAGAAAAAATTTGCTTGCGGAAGAGCTGTATTAAAGAATAACTTAAAAGATTAGAAAGCTCTTCTACATTACTCATTTAAAAGAAAAGGAGCTCCCCCCCCCTCAAAATTCTAAGCCATTTATTGAATAATTTTTTGGGAATTTGATAACCTTCTTTTAAGAATAGTTTTTCTTGTTAAAATAAAATTGTTTTTATAGGAATGAAGTCGATAGTTTCAAGAAGTTTTTTGTTAAAATTTTAACGATAATCTAATATTAACATTTAAGCATAGAACTCTATCATAAGTTTTTAAGCCAATGAATGAAATTCAGGAGAAAATAATGCCTATTTAAGAATATTAATTTTATGACTGAACTTTTTAAGAACTTAATCACTTACATACCCACTTGAATATAAAAAAAAAGGAAAAGTGATCCATATTCTATAAAAGAAAAAAAAAAGTTACTATTAATTTGACATAGATTAAAAAAGGTATCTCTAATCATATTTCTCTCATTTGTCACCGGCAAGATTAAAAAATTGCGTATAAATTACTCATATAATATTATATTGATTTGATCTATGTTGAGGTACAGAAATTATTACTTTTCAAAGTTAAGGGGGAAAGCCAATGAAGATAATCAAGAGACGATTTTCTTTTTAAATGAATTCTTGGTTAAATTACTACCTAAATATTAAGATTTGTATTTTAAAAGAGAAGGCTTTAAATAATGTTAATATTTGACGTGAGTAATTTTAGTATTATATATATTTAATAGAAATTTTAAGGTGACATACGCCTCTTCAAGATAATTTTTTTGGTCATGATATCGATTTTTTATTTTTTGTTCTCATATTAAAATCCATTCTTTTACTTTTAAAAGTCTATTTGAGTTTTGATTTGATCTTATTTACAAACTGAGTTACTGCTGTTTTCATATATTAATTCATTATGAATTTCTCTGAGCGGAAAGGAAATAAAAAAGAGTTTTTTACATTTTTCATTACTGTACATTAATTCAATATCTCAAAATATTACGCATCAACGAACATTAAATTAAATATATATGATTTTCAAATACCTATGCGTAGAATATTGCTTTGTATTCTTGAGATTTTATGTTTAGTAAAAGTTTTTATATAATTTTATATATTTATATATTGCAATAAAGGGAAAATTACGATAACTTTTAAAGAAAAATTCAGTGTTCAGAACTCGAACTACCATAGTTTACTACACTAAAGGCTAAATTATATAAATAATAGTCTATCCCTAAATAAGATTATATTCTGTAACATATTCAATTTATATATACATACAAAATGTCACTTTAATTATTTATTGAGTTACCGTTTGCAGAGTCTTAATTTTTTTAATTTTATTTTTTATAAAATGCCCTTTTTCTACAGTAAAAATAAACACTAACAAAACTTTTCTTGAGTATTTTTCTAATTTTGAAACCCCACAAGGTCATGAAATTTTCATTTGTATGCAAAATTTAGATTGATTCAAAAGTTGAAGGATTGCTGTTACTTGTCATCTTTGTCCAATATTAAAGAACACAACAAACCGGTGGAAAAAAAAATTTCAGGAAGAAAAATAAACTTTAAAGAAAAACCATAGGATTATAAATTCGACTGTCCGTTACCATACCTCTATGAGTAAAATTTTTAAACTTCCAATAAATACGCAAATTTATGATTTTAATATGCAAGATTAAGAATCCAATGAAAATTATGGTTTAAGCGATGCAATAAGGCACACTTTTCCCGACACGAAAAAAAGGAAGTAAGAAAGAAAGAAAAAAAAAAAAGACCGGAGTGTTTCAAACTGAAATGAGTAATAATCCCTTCGTATCGAAGTGATTATCCGATTTATAAATCGATTTATAAACCTGTGTGCCCCCTAAAACAGAATTCTTATATAATAGACGTATTTATTTTAGACCTTTTATAGAGCTATGCTAATTTATTTTTTGAATAGATTGTTTATTATCGGTGCAACATGAGGGGTATAGATGACAACAGGACTTGTTATTCTTAACCTAGATCAAGTTACGAGAACGAACACCTGTGCTTGCTCTCCATTCTCTAAAATTCCGCACCGTGTCCACAGGATAACGAGAGCTCTCGACGAAAAAAGTAGCCGCCGAGAGATCTGAAGGTGGAAGTGAGTGTAATGAAAAAGAAAAATCGCGCAAGAACCAGGTATGGTTATGCTGCACCACACATGGTGTAATTATGATCCAGATGTTTTGGGGGGGGGGAACAGAATAAAAGATAAAAATTGGTTGACATGAAGAAGGGTCGAAAATAGAGAAGTAGCGCTAGAGAATACCGGTTGCCCTTCTCCCGTAATCCTACAGGAAAGAAAAAGATCACTAGGGTGCTTCGGATCATGATGCCCGTATTTATTTAAAGTAGGTAAGGCCCTGAGGACTAGAGACAGATGGAACATCCAATTGTGTTGTCAGCCTCCTGTCAATTCTGATTTCAACATCTTGGATTAAAGATCCTCTCTTGTCATACAAGCATTAATAACATAAAATTACGCCCACCAACACAAACCAATTTACTCGCGCTGTTTATACTTCATTCGATGCGTTAAAATATTAAACGAAAATTTTATAAATTTGGAGCAAATCACGGAATAAATTATAAAAATTGATGAAAGAAATATCAGCCACACATGAAAAAATAGCTTCAATTTCAAAATATACTCTCCGAATTTATTACTTATTCCAGATGTGTGAAGTTATTGTTTGTTAACGCCACACTAAAAGCAACACGAGGGCTATTGGTGACTGTCCTCGTTATTCTGAACCTCGAACAAGTGAAGAAGATAACGCCTGAGCTATGCACCTTCCTCTCCTATCTTCCACACCACGCCAATGGGATGACTTGAGACCTCAACCAGACTGATGTGCATCAGCCCCGGCAACATTGCGAGTTATGGTGATATCAAGGCTGGAACCTCGACTCGACGAAACGCCGGCGGCAAGTCCGTGGCCATGACCACTAGGCTATTGAACACATTATGCTGGAGAATTTAGTAATGCGGTTCATGAAACAATAAATAATTTTAAAAATTATGCAAAATGTGATATTATATATATATATATATATATATATATATATAGTAAAGTTTAAATAAATACTATATCATACCGTACTTAATAAATTAAATTGTATTTAGGCCTTGAAATCAGTGACAGAGCAGGAAAAAATATTGTTTTTAAAGTAATATAATCATTTTTATACATGTAATTTATGTAAATGAGACAACAATTTTACAACTCCCTCTGCTTATTTTTTAATTCTTCTCCCATTAGAAGTCTAAATAATAAATTCACAAAATTATACAATCTAAGAAAGAGGAAGACAGATTATACTAATGACACCATAAGCCTCAGATGATAACTAAGGTAACCATTGATATTTCCTTAATCATAAAAAAAAAAACTTACTCTCTCTGTCTCTTCCATCTCAACGCGTATGTAATGTAGACGACCCCGAGGCACCTTTGAGATCATTTTCTTTCCCATGGGGCTTACTGTCTCCGATAAACATGGTTGACGCACCCTGGATACCACAGTGATTTAAACAAGCTATTTTCGACTCTCCTTCATTTCAACCATTTTTGTATTTTTCAAATGTCCAGGTCGCTGTTCCGCTTTGATTGGTGCAGTATTCAACTCTCTTGAATAGCGCAAGAGCCATTCAAGAGAGTTTTGAATCACTAATTTTTAATCCAGTCTATCTTCAATATTAAAGATCATTTTTACCCTCGGATTCGAGTTCGAGGGAGTTTAATTTGCGATAACAAAGGATTTGATAAGTTTCCTCAGCTCTTATAAGTCCAAAGATTCTGGTATCCTCACTGGATAAAAATTTAAGTAGATTCTCATACGCCCTGTTAATCACTAATAACTACACAACCAAATCACTACTTCTAACTTTCCAACCTTTGTTATACTCAATTTGATTTCGCTTATAATACGTTTATACCATTCACTTCATTAGGATTATTTAGTTCAATAATTTGTATATATCACCTTTCATCTGGTTAGGTGGAGGTTTTTATTTTACGCAACTCTCTATATAAAGTCTCCAAGCTTAATGAAGAGAAAATTATTCAAATGTTACTATTTTAATATGGAAGGAGCATGTTAAAATACTAGAGATGGGCTAAAATCATAATAATAAATGATAGTGTTACGTGTTTGGAACCTATATTTCATCAGTAATATATATTCCACAAAAAAAAACAAAAAAAAAACTATTAATTTTTTATCACTTCTTACAATTATTATCTTACAACTTTTTTACTGCTCTTGAGTAATTCAAATTTAAAACCTTTTTTTTAAATCACAAAAAGTATTGCAATAGTAGAACTTAATCTAGAACTAATGTGGTATTGGAATGAAAACACAAAATTAATGAAGAAGAATATATTTCAAAAATAATATGCCAATATACCAGTAGGGAATAATATTGAAAAATGTTATAGAATATGTGAATGCATATTCTGAAAATAATAGAATAAAGAAACATATACAGGGTGTTTTGAGACTCTTGGGTAAAAATTTTAAGGGTTGATAGCAAAAATTTAAACAAGCTATTTTCAACTTACAATGCATAGACGGAGAGCAATCGGTAAACCACTAGACGGAGATGAAATGGAAAGCACAAAGCACTATTTTTCTTACACATCGTCATTTCTACTGTGGATTTCAGAAGGCATGGCCTTTTCCTGATTAATGTGCGTCGCCATGCCTTCTGAAATCCACACGCTACTCAGGAACTACACCTATTTACAGTATAAACTTAACGATTTATCTATCCTTTAAAAATTTCTTCTTTCAGTTGTATCTGAGAATAGAATACTAAAATATAAAACTAGAGAAAGAAATTCTCTTAATTTCCCAATCTATCTTCACAAACCAACTTTGGAAATGAACGTGGATTCTCTGTAGAAAGGATAAACTATAAAACAAAATAAAATTATACGAAATGAAGCAACAGAAATAAGGCAGCGTTTCATGAAATTTCCCTCGTGTTTTACGAATGTTCTGCTCAATTTTTTTTAACAAAAATTCTCCAAGAATGCACTCTTGAAATTAAATTTTTCTTCAAAAGTTAATCGCCTCCAATGTCCCGTAAGAGATATTCAAATATATATTTTTAAGGAAATGCGAATAAGTGAGCGTTATTTTATTATTCCATAAAATAAGTTATTTTTCCATAAAATAAGTAGCTGGTGATACTGACTCAACGGGCTCATTAATTAATTGCTTCATTGTGAGGTGACTTCATCGTAATTGACCCGTTGTGGTGCACGGTAAAAGAGGGTGTGCCGTCCCTCCCCAGAGAACAGTGGATGCGCTATTAGAGATGCAAGGGTCACAGGTGGGTGACCACCACTCGACAGACGCTTATCAGTTGCGGAGTCAATTGGGAACGCACGGCGACCACGTACCCGTGAAACACTGTCTGATGCTGGCTCATTTTTCACTAGAAGCATGGGTTTTTCCCGCGAAAGGGGATAGAGAATGTAGGGCTTCTGCTTTTCATTATTAAGCTCCCCAGATATCTTAAAGTCTTATTAAATAGTCAATAAAGTCCTAAATCTAATGGAAGAGACATAAGAAAAAAAGAAAGACGGTTCATTGAATATTGAGTAATTGCTTATTAACATCGCACTGAAAAGCAACGCGAGGACTTTTGGCGCAGGAATTCATAACTTGGAGCCTCGATCAAACGAAGTAAACGAGACCTGAGCTGGCATCTCCCTCTGTAAATTTCCACATCACGCCAATGAGAGGATTTGGGATCTCGAATAGATTTAATGCGTATAAACTTCTCTACATGGCGGCAGGCATTAGAACTAGGTGCCAAGTGGCATCAGGATTATAACCCACGACTCGTTGAAAACAGTCCGCCACCATGATCACAAGGTTACAGTTGCCACACGGTGTACTTAACTATCTGCACAGAATATGAAAGGTCGATCTCTCTCTAATCCCTTGCTTTTTGCTCGCTTTTATCCTACCTTATAATTAAAGAATAAAATCTCAGCTTACCAACTCATTCGCACCGAGTGAGACATTTCTTGATTATAGCAGATACGACTCCGGTTATTCTTCACTTTAAATTTCAAGTCATTTCAAATGGTCAAGAACAATTGACACTAATTTATGAAAATTTATCAACTTGTCTTTAACTATCTTCTGTCTCTCTTCTCTTTCTTTTCAATTTTATTTCAATTATATATCCATATCCTTAATTCAATTCATTGCGCTTCTCCTCTTCCTTAATTCACCGAATCGCATTTCATTTGGTAGGCAAGGAATAGTAATTTTATGCTATTCATATTACAAAAGAAATGCCGAGATAAATGAAGAGAAAACAGCGAATAGAGCCAACTTCTCAAGAGTATATTTTTAAAAATGTGTTTGAATCAGAAAAAGTATTGAATTTAAAAAAAAAAAAAAAGTTTTAATGTGTAGAAATGACATTGAAATATGTATGTCTGCAACAAATACAACAATTGTAAAAGTTTATTAAAAGATATTTTTTGATTTTTTAAGCACAACTCAATATAACTGAGCTGTCTATGGCAATGAAAATAAGCTTATTTTACACACGCGCGTGAGCGCTAAGTTTAAACAATTTTAACTTTTTATAAATAAAAACAGTGAATATCATTTTTAACACAAATTGAGATGTATGCATAAATATATATAAATATCTATTTATGCAAGAAAATTTACATTAATATACATAAATAATCAAATACTATATTTACATTTGTATACAATCTACATACTTTTGGCTACATCTCGCAAACCATCTACTGCTTTTATTATTTAAAAAAATTGCAGAGTATTTATAAACATAACATTCGGTATACTGAATATATATATATGCAGGCACGTACGCACGCATGCACGTACGCACACACACACACACACGCATATATATATTAGCTTTGAGTCACAAAAGTTATTATGCACAATAATAGTGTTGGTGTTTTTCAAAGAATAAGAGATATATAATCTTATTACATTCAAACTTAAATGTATTTAAAAAACAGCTAATTTAAATTTAATTTCAACTCGAAAAATATCATAAAAATACAACCTTGTAATTTGTAAAAATAGTTTAACTTAAAATTAACATGCAATTCATGTCACAGAAATAAGTATGCAGACAAAACAGGGAAAGAGAAAAAACATAATTTTTACAAGTTTCTTTTGCAAACACCAAAAATTAGTAATTAGTAGGGCAGCTTTTGGCTTTTAACACTGCTTGTAATCTTGATGACATTAAGTTCTCCAAATTTGGGGTAATTGAAGACGTATTTTCTGCTACTCCTACAAAAGTACTCTTCTGAGATCATTCTTATTTTTATCTCTTGTTTCCTAATCTGTCTATCAAGGTAATTCTACAAGTGTTTAAAGTGGTTAATATCATTTGACTGAGGAGGTGTTTTGAGCTGTTTTTGAAAATTGTACAGCATCCATTCTTGTACGGTTCGAGGTGTATGTTTTGGATCATTATGTTGCTGAAAGATAAACAATTTTTGAAGTCCTAATTTTGCTGCGCTATGACGTAGATTATCTTTTAAAATGTTCAGATAACTCAATCGATTCCTTATTCCATCAATTATTACTAAATTACCTACACCAGCCGCTTACATACAATCATACAATCCCATAACTACAATTGAAACCACCTCCGTATTTAACAGTTCCTTTCCTCTTCTTTAGTTCGACCTCTGCATTTACTTTTCTCCTCACTTTTTGGTGTCCATCTGATCCATAGATGTTGCACTCTTATCTGAAAAAAATTACAGAACTCTAGAAAAATCTGGTCCTGCTTTCCATTCTCTTTTGCAAAGATGTCTCTTTTTGCGATTAACTTTGCTTACGAACGGTTTTCTTCCCATGTTCCGACCATGGTATCTTGCCTTTCGTAGCACACGGCGAATTGACTCACGATTGCAGGACTTACCCAAATGGTTTTCTACATCAGATTTTAATTTTAGAACACTAATATTTGGATTTTCCTTAATTTTTCCAATAATATCCCTACTTTCTCTATCAGTGAACATGAATGGTTGACCAGTTCTAACCTTGTTTCTATTACTGCCCTCAGTCAGAAATTTTTCAATAACTTTTTGCACTGTAGCAGGACTTTTCCTCATGATCTTAGAGATTTCCCGTTGTGACTTTCTTTCCTTATACAGTTTTATTATTAAATCTTTCAGATCTTGTGATAGGTCTTTTCCACGTGGAGCCATTAGTAAATTATATAATTATTTAGTGTTTAAGATAGAAAAATGCAGAAAAACCATCAGAATTATCTGTAAATAATCATAAAGAAGTATATCTAGACTATTAAATGACTTACAACTTTTAAATTTTTTCAGATTACATACATACTTTTTGTGATGAAGTTTTTACTGGTAGATAAGAAAATGATCTTTAAAATTATAAAATAAATAAAGGCAATATTTGTTTCCCATTTTCTTGAAGCGTAATTCGTAATTAATAAGATATTTTCCAAAGATATATATATTTTATATTTATTTTAAAAATTTGAACTTTTTGACAGAAGGCATGAGGTGCATTCTTACTTTTGTGACTTAGTATTATATATATATATATTAGTTTTGATTTGAAAATGTAAGTTACCTAAAATTTGAAAATTTGTAAGTTTCACGATTGAATTTCCTTTAATTCTCTTAGAAATGATATGCGATATCTAAAACTTGTGAGTGTGAATAAAAAAATATTACATTCACTGTTTAGGGAATAACCTTACTTCATAATGAGGAAAATATCAACAGACAACAGACAAAGTAGATTTCAAGAAAAGTGCACTAGAATCTTTAACAATACATATTTTGAGAAAAACACAAATACAAATTCTTTCTTTTAGGCTTAATACAAGCGTCTTAACCGACTTAAAAAATTCTATTTTCTCTACAATTTGTAATTATAAAATTATCATAATTAATATTTGCATTTGATGCATTTGATGGCATCTTTAATGTAAAGTGTTCATACCATTGGATGCTGCCATCTGTTAAAAAGAACCGAAACAAATCTGACATTAATTCATAAGTTAGTTTTCATTTGGTAGTCATTTGCTGCCAAATCAAAATTTGATTGCTGCTGCGTTGAGATGTTGACGTTATTTTGCATCAAACTGTCACCGTCGGAGAGACCGGGATTTTTTGTTATACACCAGAAATCAAGCAAAAATCAAAATGTGGGTTGTTTCCGGTGAATCTGCTCCAAAGAAAACGAGGATGGTCTTATCATCCGGAAATGTCATAACAAAAAATTTCTGAGGTGCGAAATGTATCATAATTAGGAATA
Organism: Nephila pilipes; assembly: GCA_019974015.1. NCBI lineage: Eukaryota > Metazoa > Arthropoda > Arachnida > Araneae > Nephilidae > Nephila > Nephila pilipes. The sequence continues at coordinate 1,741,682 of BMAW01128667.1, read as the reverse complement.
CGAGAAACTGAGACTCAGATAGCTATCTAGTCAGTCATGATGCTTATTAAAAATAAACAATTTTTGACGCTATGAGCACCATCTCAAAGAATTTCTAAGGACTTATTGAAAGACCTTCTTAGACATGATCGAGATCCCGAGTTCTCCCGTCGTCATTGTGTGGAAGTTTGGAGAAGAAAGGGCCAGCTCAGGTGTCATTTTAGTCAATTGATTGAGGTTCACAATTACGAGACCCGTCGTCAACAGCCCTCATGGTGTTTCTCAACGCGATGTTAATAGAACCATCACAATCTATTTGTGGGCTTTTGTCCTTGTATCAGTAAAAATCCACCGTATTGTTAGGCGCATAGATTAATGCTGCAGTTAGATGTAACTTGAGGGATTTGAGGTACAGATCCTGTAACTTTTAACCTCAATCAAATTACAAGGATGACGTCTCAGCTGGTACCTTTCTCTCCACACTTCCACACCACACCAAAGATTTGACGCGCATCAAATCAATGCGCGGCGGGTCTTTAGTAGATCTCGCAGCTATGGCTACTCAGCCAATGCCTTCACTTAGGGGTGCTGTCGAGCCTCACAGAAACGTTGCTCAAACATTCACGTTAGTGTGTCGTGAAAGCTTTGTCTCACTCGACTGAAGCTAAGAACTACGAGGCTCGTCGCCAGTAACCCTTGTGCATCTTCTTAGTAAGACCATAATAAAACAATCGTCAATATATGTGATTTTTACCCGCTATATTTAGAAGATTCTAGTTTTATTACTTTTCTCTAAATTGAATGTTTTTATTGCTTTCCTCTAATTGAATAATTCTTATTCCATAAAATTTATTACCAGCAACAAATTGAATATAAAATAAATCTCCTGCCATGAAATTCTCTATCTGTTGTCAATGAAACATAATCAATATATAAAAAGGTGTGCTTCAAAGATGTGTGAATTTTTAAAAATAGCAACTATGTCAGAAATTATTATTTATACTTTTCAGGAGAATTGAAATCATTATACATTACTCTAGAAAATTAAGCAATACGTTCACCGAGTATATGTAGAAAGAATGAATATTCACTGTGTTGTAAAAGTATTTCTGAAGACTATCTTTGTGAAGAAAGACTAACATGAAAAATTCTATGAATTCTATTATGAAATCTTTTCTTAATGAAACCCTTAATTAGTGTAGTTCTGAAAAAATATGGATTCAATTTATGCGCAACAAATTTGTGATATCATTCCTTGAAATCTGAGCCATAAGTTTAATTAGTGTGCCTTTTTTTTTTTTTTTTGACGATGAAAACCTTTCTAAACGTAGATTTACGACTTGGCTTTCAGTCCGAAGAGGCAGGCGCTTTTTAGTAGAATATGTAAATTAACTTTTGTATCTAAATTCCTGTTGGCGGAAGTTATTGATGAAATTGTTACACTTGGAAATATCCAGGCTTTGGAGAAATAGATTCAGAAAATGTGTTCAAGTTTTTTTCAAAACATATTCCAAAGACTTATCTAGTGACAGCCTCTTGGAATTTGGCGTCAACGTGCGGACGAAAAAGATGTAAAGGAAACGTGTTTTAAAAGGATTTGTTTTTTAAAAAAAATTGAAGAGCTGATTAACACAATGGATAAAGTAAAAGGCATCATACTAGAGATTGATCACGATGGAGAGAGAAGCATGAATCTTCATCGAGAGTTGGATAAGTAAATTAAATGTTACCGTATATTCTTAGAGAAAAAGAAAAAAGTTTCTACTTTTCAATGAAAATTAGAAAAGATTTCACTAGAAATAAATTTTAAGTACCCTTTTTTTAAAAATACTTGCATCCTTTAATAATTCAAGAACTATGCATTATAGTTAATTCAAGAACTATGCATTATAGTTAATTCAAGAACTATGCATTATAGTATATTCAGGAATAATTTGCATAAGGATTTTTAAAAACATTTTATTTAAATACATTTTCATTATTTTCATTGCAGCTTAAGTTTGAGTAGTATGGATATGAATTATGTGGTATATCTCAATGATCATTAACTGCACTAATCAAGTGATTCCTGCACATGATCATAATGCTTATAAAGAAAAGAAAAAAAAAAAAAGAGTTAAAATACAGAATATAGTTTTTTTTAAAATTTTGTAATGTAATAAATGTTTTTAATATATGATTATAATTTAATTCTATTTTAGTTATAAAATGTATTTTCATGATTTGAAATTACTTTGTCAAATGTTAGGTTCAACACCGATTTTTTTTATTTGTGCTGTTTTTATTATTGACATTTCCACAGCCTTTTTTCTAATATAAAAAGCAGAATTCTTATACATATTATAACCAGTTCTATGACGTAGAATTATTCCCTTTCATATAACACAGATTATTGTCTAAATGATACTAAATACTTTCACTTCGCTTCCCTTATCGGCACTTTTTCGTTATTTACGGCATCATCGAACAACTAACTTTCTCTCTCTCCCTCTTCGTGAATGGACTTCATAAATTATTTTCGGACTCCCATCCCCCTCACAGGCGCACCTACCTGAGGCGAATCTCTGATAGAGGTTATCTTCCGCGTGCGAAACACGCGTTTTTCTGCCCCCCCCCCCCTCCCTCCTGCCCCGAGGACCCTACTCCCTCCTCCAAAAGTAGCAGACTGGAAGCGTCTCTCTCCAACATCTGGGGGACGCAGTCACTGGAGCTTGGACGCGGCTGGCGCGTGCACTCCACGCGTCAGCCCCCAGCTACACCCCCGTTTTTTTCATAATATCGTTTACGACTTGGTTGATGCGACTACAATACGCAGAAGCTGCGGTTTTCTCTATATTAATTTCGCGTGTTATAGTTTTTGCTTTTTGCGTAACGGCACTGTCAAAAGGTTAAAAAGTAGAATCGTTTGTTTTTAGAAGGGGGAAAAAATACCGTTTGATTTTTGTTTCTGGTTTGGGCTTTGTCTGAACAGGTCGGTTAGAATGAAGCAAGGCAGAACGCTGAATAAACATAAATATTTAATAACATAAAAATATTTTGATTTCCTAGCATAAATGATACAACCACGAAAAATATGCAAAAAAAAAAAAAAGTTGTGTTTTAAAATTAATGGATTATAGCTACGCATTCAATATAAGGAAATAATCTAAGAACAAAAGAGTAAAATTTGGATAGAAAATTTACATTTAACAAAATTTGATAAGAAATTCAGTCACTGTTATTATGAAAATGATGACAAGTCGTTGAAAGCAATCTGTAGAATAAACAAAAATGTTCATTTAAAAAAATTCTAACTTATATATTATTTTGCGAATGATAAGCTTGCGACTTATATTGAGTCCTTTTAATTACTGTAGAATTCGCGAGCTGGAAAAAAGAATGAACTGTTACTGAGCTTTCGCGCCCGTTGGCGTGGTGTAGAAGTTAGGAGAGGGATGCGCCAGTTCAGGTGCCATCCTCGTCACTTTACCGAGTTAAAAATCGAGGACCGTCGCCAATAGCTCTCGTGTTGCTCCTATTGTGACGTTAATAAAACCAATCAATCAGTCGTGAGCTTTTGTTTGTTAAGAAAGAATAAAAGCTAAACTAAGAATAAAAAGGATGATTGTTTATTAATGTCGCACGAGGGCTTTGAGCAACATACCTCATTATTTTGAACCACGTCCAAGAGAAGAAGACGGCACCTTAGGGGGCACCTCCCTCTCCAAACTTCAACGCCACATTAACGGGAGTACTTGCAGCCTCCACAAATTTAGTGTACTTCAACACCTCTACACGGCAGGTCTTTAGTAGTATCTGGGCAAGAATCTACGACTCTAAGAAAACAACGCCGGCCGCGAGACCTCGATCACCAAAAAATTTGTCTGCCCCTTAAATTAATGAAAAGGAATGTTTAATTCTTTTTAGGGAAATAAGTTTTAGAGAAGTTACAGTTTTTTTTCTCCTATATTTTTGAATTCCATTGCAAGTGTAAGAGAAACAGCACCATCGTTTGTAATCTGCGGCGTTTCTGTTACCTCTACCAGAATGTGTAAATTTGAATTCAAGAGTCATAACGACTGGATGTGAAAAAGTAGCACTGGATAATTATTTATCCAACTTATCATGAGATGCTTAATTTTTCACACGTTTCAATTTTTATCGCTAAAAGTTAGTTTTCTTTAAAACTGATAGAATTAACGAAAATTTTTTTCTTTTCCATCTCGTTGGGGCATATAGTGGTATTTCTGATAAAATAATATGAATTGTATTTAAAATTTGCATGTTCTCTTAATTAGAGGCGTTTGTACATACAAAACAGTGAATAATGTAATTTATTAATGACCCTTCTGACCAATATATTTAAATACCTCACTCATTTTGTCTGTTTTCTCTTGCAACACAGCCAGTATGCATTAACAGACTTAAGTACCAACAAATAAAGAAACACTGGGATTATTGGAGTTTTGATATGTATGGAATCGATTTGCCTTCCCGCAAAATTTTCAACAACACATTTAGCATTAGATACTTACACAACAAACACTAAATACTTTCCGTAATGGAAACGGGAGAATATCAAATACTATTATAATTCCTACATTTAAAATTAAAATCAGTGTGAATCAGTGAGGAAAAAAAACCAAGAGAAAACTAAACACACTGAATTGTAACTGAAGCAACACAAATTGTAAGCAAATTATTTCAGTGGCAATTCACGAATAATAAGATGTTAACATTTGAAGATGAATAATTACATTAAATATTTTGAAACTATTCCGCCTACTCTAAGCCTCCTACTAAAGAATTTATCAATTATTTTTCATTTATTTCATCAATGAAATAAGGAAATAATAGCCTTTGTTGTTCTATTTCCCATTTAGCCAATCAATCAATCAAACATTGAAACGATGGCACAAATTCCGGCTTCCATTATATTCTCAACGATATAATGTGATTATTTACTCGTATTAACATCGCACTGAGAAGCAATTCGATGGCTATTGGCGACGGACATCGTGATTGTGAACCCCGGTCACGTATTCGGGAATGACCTGGCACTTTCCTCTCCAAACTTCAACACATGCTATTGAGAGGACTTGGGACCTCAACCAGATTTGACAAGCATCATCTTAGCTATACTGCGGGTCTTTAGTGGCATCAGTGCTCGAATGCTTGACTTGAAAACAGTGCCGGTCGCGAATCTGTTACTATAACCACTGGGCTACTGCTACCACTTGCAAATAAGGAAGCTAAACAAAAAACACGCATTAATATAGAAATATTTTAAATAATCCTATTATTGTTTAGGTCGGATGCTATTCAGTATTTACTCATTAGTGTTATAAACCTCATTCATAACACATCAATCAATAACTCTCGAGACTAACATTGAAAACAACATTTTTTTTGCCAATTTTTTTTTATTCATCAACATAACACCTTTTGTTAATCACCTTTTAGGGTGATACAATCGTTCCAACGCTTTTCCAAATCTTTTTTTTTTTTTTTTCGCAGAAATCTTTTTTGTTGCGAATAAGCTGATAAACAAGCATTCCTGATCATCGAAGCTCGTTGCTGTTTTTTGTCTCATCGAAACAATCCGCGGTACCCTCGGAAAAAAACCTTTTCTATCTAATTTTTTCGAAGGATAAGTGAAATACGCTTCGCATATGATATCTGTGCTCATCTCGCAATCGTCACGACTTCCTTTGATCTTTCGATTATAATTTTTAATCCTTACTCACATTTTCACGGTGTAACGGTTTCCTGGAGTCTACCAGGGTTCGCATCATTTGTATCGATACGATCCACGTTTAAACTTCAGCAATACCGACACAATCTTGCTTTTGATGATGAAAAGTCCGGTAACATTTTCAATCCATTGTTTCACTTTTGTTTTTTAGCCATAAAAAGCAATGTTTTAGAGACAAGAAACTCGGTTTTCCGATTTTTATAAACCGAAACTACTCTGACTTTCTCCAACCTCCGATAATACTGTTTCTGGTCGAGTCGACTTAAAATTTTGACACGTTTCAACAGGGTACTCTACAAGAAAACACCGATTTACTGGTTACTACGAACGCCATTCTAGGTTATCTCAGGAGTTATTGATTGATGTGGTTATTATCCTGTCTCTATAATTCTCAATTTTTCTTAATTGCCTTTACTAGCAGTACAATATATGTACTTTTTCATGTACACCATTTTTTAATATCTAAGTGATCACAAACTCATAGGAATCAGCTTCATTTATTTAAATTTCTCAACTGATTTCAAGCTGATTGTTCTCTTATCACTCTTGAAACCACCGCGGGCTGTAATGTCAACGAACTATTAATTTTTTGGATCATCCATTCAGCGAAGACGTTTTCATATGTGACCATGATAATCAGCATATTCTATCCAGTTAACTAAGGATCAGGATTTGAATGTTTGAAACTGGATATCTGCTAAAATAAACAAAGCAATATGTGGATTCCATTACTTTCGCTGATAATGAGTCGAAGCAGTATGAAAGTAGTGAGCTCTTAATCACTGATTAAGGTGATTATGCAGATAGAGATAATGACGGAAGTTTTCAGTAGAAACGTCCGTGATTTACATTAGTAAGAGCTAGAATAAATCCAGATCGGAGACCATGAGCCGATGTATCGAGGCTTTTCAACTTCTAGTATGTTTTAAGGCCCCTGAACCGATGGGTCGCAAAGAATGAATATTTTTTTAACGTTAATTGACGTCAGAGATAAAACGAATCGAAGGCTGAATTGTGATTATTCGAGTAAAATCAGAACTAAATGTTACAGTCAATGATTTATTAACATGTGGGCGTTAGATTTGCGTTTTAAACTTAGAAATATACAACAACAGAAAGAAATAATAGAATGATTACAACTGAGTGCCATTTCCCTAATTTACGCTATTCAACGAAGACCGACGAGACTCACAATTTATGCATCAGATTTAAACGCTCAGGCGACTCTGAGCTAGTCGACTTTGATCCCTCGGCAAACATGCCCGATTCCTCCGTAGTTTACACTATAGTTAGCTTCTTTTATTTAATCAAACGATTAACCGATTATTCAAATGAGTTTCATCTCATTCAAAATTCCATATTTCCAAAAATGATCACAGATTGTTAAGTTCACTCAGGTGATAGGAAGTTTGTTTGTGAACAATGAAGTAACCTTCATGTGTTCAACGCGTGAAGCTCATTCCAAAGTGTTCTAGAGCTTTTGCACCAACTACTCTAGTTGGATCGGTCTGTGGACTATGTTTGATATTTTCAAGTGAACCTAGTCCTATGGCCTACGTTTGCTATTTGGGGTTTGTGAGATAATCTAGCACTTCATGCCCTAGAGTTGTGTGGAATTGCTTAAATAGTTTTGTTTATATAATTATTGTTCAAACTTTTACACACTGTTTTGAAAATAGTGACATGTATAAATTTAGGCATTATGTGTAATTAAGAAGTTTGGTTGGTTTTATTAACGTCACCTAACCTGGGAGCTATGAGTGGACCTCATGTTTTGCCACGGTCAAGTGTGAGGACGTGACACCTGGCTTCTTTCCTCCCTCTTCTCACCAGCTGGGAGCTGACAGATTTAACGTGTCAGCCGGGTAGGTTTAGCCAAGGATCAGACCCGCATTGAACAGAAACCGCCGGCCCACGAATCAAAAGCCAAGCCACTAAGGCTACCGCGGCCCTAATTAAGTAATATCGAAATTTGTAATGAGAGTATATGTTTTTCTCTTAACATTATAACAGTACTTATCTGTTTAGTCTTTCCTTTGAAAATATTGGAACTGGATGAGTTCTGCATTTTGAATAACCTATTGTAGATAATATAACATAATAGTAAGAATCGATCATTTGGTGCAGGAAAGTACTATTCGGAAAACAACTATCAATGTCACCACAGTAAACATACATATGTTGGCTGACCACGGTGTTAATGCAACTGCTGAATTTTGAATACAAAATCTAATTCTTTGTACAAAATGTTAGCGTTGATAATTATATTATTAATCATACTTGTATAATTTTTAAGGAAAACCACGTTTCACTCCAGCTGTTCACAGAGCCACTACAAACCACGAATCCGTTGGAATCGACATCGAAATATCGCTATACAGAAACAAATTTAGGTGAACGTTTATCATCCATAGCTGAAGACAACATCTGTTTCCTTTAATTGCAGGTCACAGGTAATGGCACAAGTACAGAATACTGCACCGCCCTGTCAGAGGTAGGTTTCGAACTGCTCATGAAATACGCACTGGTTACTTACCTTTAACCTCAAAGAAATCTTTGGACATTGTGGATCCTTACATTGTATTTGGACTGCGTAAAACCGCGGTAACTGACGTTGGAGACTGAGATTACATCTTTTCAATTAATGTTTGCTTATATTTTAAAATAATAACATTGCTCAAAGAAAATATGCGCATTAGAAGCAAAAGTTCTGTCGTGTTTTGAAATCAGAATATTCCTGGTGAAGTAGAAATGTGGTAATGAACATTAGCAATGGTTGATACTTAGTACAAATCCTGAGTGCTGGATAATTTCGATTTGTCCTACCCAATTTATTTTCAATCTATTTGCCCGTAGAGAAACAGCATCATCCCCCTCAAGTAAAGATTATCAGTCCGTAAAAATCAAATCTAGAAAATCTGTTGAGGAGTTTATTTATTTATTAACATAGCACTAGATTAGCTTGAGAAGAGTTTATTGGTGACATCCGGTACAGATCTCGATCAGATGGCAGAAGTGGCATGGTAGGTACTTCCTCACTGCATAGTGAGTTGGTGTGAGTCAACGATGGTGGCGGTTAGCTGTTTTTCAAGAACTGAGTGTACAAACAAACAAATTCATAACTATGGTCGAATATTTGTCACAAATTAGTAAAAATTGGTTGACAGAAGAAATCGAAAAATAGGAAAAGTATCGTCGGCATCCGAGGATGCGTTGCAAATCTTTACAAAGAAAAAAAGGGTACTGATAGCCTAGTGGTCAAGGTCGTGCGGACTGGCGGCCAAAGCAGTTTCAGATTCAGTCACCAGATTCGGTCAACGGCATAAGACCTGTGGGCTGATGCACGTTAAATCTTCAATTTCAGGCTGAAGAGTCTCCATTGGCGTGGTGGATGTTAGGAGGGGTGCCAGCTGTTAAATATGTGTCGCTTGATGGTTCAAGTACGGGGTCAAATATTATTAACCCTCATGTTGCTTCTGATGCGTTGAAACTGATAAAAACTACCAAAGAAAAAAGAATCACTGGATGCCTCGGGATCTGACGCACTTAAGAAGGCGACTGGGGAAGAGGCTTTAACCATTGACAAATTTAGGTTACGTGGCCGCTACTCGATAGTGCTGTGTTGGTAGGGGGGACTCGACGGAAATGTAGTCGATCATGACTCTCGACCATAGTTATCTTGGTACACATATCGAGGAGAATAATGTCAAATCAGAAGTGAAACATTAAAATTAAATATGAAACAAATGTACATAAACAGTGATTGCTTATAAGTCTTACGACTTAACCTGAGGCTGATGGCAGGCAGACCTCTAATTTTCAAAGCAGTTCTGGTAGTAAGACATCCTGACTGTCACCTCTAAAAACAACATGAAGAGGTTGAAGTTAACAGGTTAAGTTATCAGTCCTTCATGGTGGTCTTTAGAGACCTCAAAGGCTCAAAATTTCTAAACCCCAGAGAAATAATCAACATTGGGTGTTTAAACTGCTCACTGAGCTTCTGAAACTGTCAAATTGAGGAGGAACAACGTTTTTTGGTTAAAAGAAATGCGGCAGCACAGTTGAGCCTTTCAAAATGGTTTTCAGATGTTTTAGCATTTATACAGTACACTGAGAAAGAAATAAAAAACTAATCTGCTTTCATATTGTTTTTTCAATTAATTTAATACTATTGTTCTGGGAAATGTTTTGACCTAAAAGAATTGTTATTAACTCAGAGATAACTATGAACAAACGTTGTTGTTTTTATGCAATGGTGGGAACGCTATTCGTAAGTTAATTTGTTTATTCCTCTCTCTTTTTTTAATGAAAAAATTAAAACAAAGAATAAACATTTGTAAATGGAAAGGAGGTGGGACCAAATTTTCAATATATATTTTAAAAATAGGCTTTAATTAATTTAAAAATTTTGAATTCAACAACATAACAATATCGATTCTTGGTAAAAATTGTTTGTTTTAACTAATAAATGACAATTCTTCAAGTACAGTTGTAAAAACATCTTAAAATCCTAATTTGATTTTGTTTTAACATCAACAACTATTAATGATAATCTATAAACCCTTGCAGAAAAATTCTAGAATTCATTTTTTTTTTTTAAACATAACGCATTGCTATGAAAAAGTCTTAACAACTTTTAGAATTCAGAGCATGTAAACTAGAATTCTCATGCAATCACAAAAATAGCTATACAAAAATTCAAAATTATCAAAATATTTCCTCAGGGTTATCACTGTAGAGATAGATGAAGTTCATAGATAAGAAAATTCAAGCAGATAAATTCAGAAAAGTTCACCCAGCTAATCAGACAGACAACGTTCTGATTTAACATTAAATGTTTATATGCAAATTCATCACACAATTCTCCAGGTGCAAGGCATACCCAACTAAAACTATTTAGCTAATGGAAACTTCATACAGATTTTTCAGCATATGAAATTCTAAAATATATTGGATTACTATGTTTTTACCAGATCAATTACAAAGTTTTCCTCGATCAAACAGATTTAATTTTAATAAGAATAAAATACAAATATTTTTTTGGTTATAACTAAGCCAGAATAAAGCTTCTTCTTCTTCTTCTTTTTTTTTTAAATCTGAGTCTAAAAGGTATTCTATATATATGAGTTTTCTTACCAGAATTGAATATGGTTTGAAATGGGTGTTATCAAGTCTTTATTTTGATGTCGTATTCTTTAAATAAGTACTAACTTTTAATTTTTAAAGAAGTTTATATACGATAAAATTGCATTAATTTTTTCATTCAATAATACAATTTCAAAAATCATATGTTACATGACTATTTTAACATGTACAATACTTAACATTTGTTTTTCACAAAACTAACTTTATTTTTTTAATTTAAATATTGCGGAAATAAACCCATTCTAAGGCAGTAAAAGAAATGAAAAAAATTTACAGTCTTAAAACAGGTTTTGTCACACATTACTTTAATCAGATTAAATCTATTAAGATCTCAGTGAATCACTGTCCCAAATCTTGGATAAGCAAAATCTATTTAAATCGCTATTATCAGAAAAATTATTATTATATTATGAGACTCAATTAAATTTTTATCTCAGACTAGTGAATGGTTTTGTTTTATTATTATAGGGGCTATTATTATAATTGTCCAGTATGGTATTCGTTCGCAAACAGAAAAAATCATATCCGGGACTGGGTTAAACTCTGTTAATACAAGAAAATGAAGAAAGAGGTAGAAAAGGAAAAAAAAAAAAAAAAAAGTACAAAGTCAAAATTAGTATCACTGGAGCCATTCCTAAGGCAAGCATCAAATATTATTTGGGTGTGATATATAGAGTTAGTTCAAATGATCTTAATTTTAAAGAGATGGTGCACGGCACTGAGAAAATTGTTTGTTTATAGTTAACATCTTAAGACTCACTAGACAGCTGTTCACAGTCTCAGTTACTATAATTCATTGATGTGACCTTTCACACCTCGAGAATTCTTCGTCAGCTTTTGACGACACTATCTTCTTTTTTCTGGAAAAGAATTTACCCACAGGAACAGCTAAACATTGATTTTTTGCGCTTATTTTTTGTAGATGAGGGAATCCAGGTCTCTTCCGTGTTGACAACAGGCACAAAATGACATCGATATCGGCAGCGCCGTCAATTTGGTTTGAGCAAACGTAAATCAAAACAAACTAATGAATCAATACCGTTTTTTTGTTTGAATTATGTTTACATGGCTTAAACAAGTAAACCGTTATGGCCAGTACTATGTCTTTGACTGTTATTTTTTTTAAATCGTTGATATATAGCACATTCTGTAATGAGGAAAAGAACTTTAAAGAGACACAAGATATCACACTAGTTTCTTATCTTACAAAGATTATATGCTGTAATATTAACTTTAGTATCCCAAAAAAAAAAAGTAGAAGAGAATATATAAAATCACTCCAACAAATATATTTAATACTAAGGGCTCTCAATTTTTTAAATAGTGCATTAAACGGCAAAAAATTATGACAGGAGCAAATTAATACGCTTTGAATACATTACATAAGTAAAGACATCTGTTAAATCGACTGCATTTGTTTCTCTAGAACGGTAATTACGCTTACGTCAAACTCAACAGCCAGTCAGAATAATGAATTCAATTGATATTTCTGGGCAGTGGCACCTTTCAGAAATAAAGCTGTTACTAAGAACAGTAAAAGCGGTTGTCCTCACCTTCCCGTACTTTTTTTTTTAGAAGGAAAAATGAGTTTTCTATTCCACATTTAGCCGCCTAAAACTAGGGATTATAAATAAAACATTTGAACAACTGGTCTTATCAAATCTAATTATCTATCATTTCATTTTCTTTAAATATTAAAAATGTGCTTAGCGAAATAAGCGCAGAAATGCATGCTAATACTTTTTGGTTATTTGATTCATGGCGTCCACTAACCGTTTCGTAAAAGCACATAGTAAATGATGGAGATTAATTGAGAAGGGTTAACTGCTGCTACGAAGAAGATGGTAATCAAGGTTGGGATGAATGGTGAAAGTCTACCAAACTCAATTACTAAAACACCGTATAGAAACATATCTTACATTTTATACCTTCCTTTCAAATAATAATGATAATTGTAATTACTTTGAACGTTTCTATTAATGTTATTTAGCACGTCAATTAGTCCTTTTTTTTTTTTTTTTTATTTTTATTTTTCCTCATATTTTGCAGTGTAGATGGGATATAAAACAAATCTAGTAAACTCATTTAGCCCAATTATTGTTTTGATTTTTTGCCATGCCTTTTTCAGATAAATTTATCCATATCTCTCCATACATTTTTTGATTTCTCAAAAATTTTCATTCAATTGTAATATCGATGTAATATTGTTTTCCTTTGATGAAAGTTATATTACAAGAAATAATAAAAAAAATCAGAAAAAAAATGTAAGATTACATACTAATATTAAATAAATAAGTAAAGGATTGATATAAATAGGGTTATTGCTCTGTCTAATTCTTAAAAAGCGTCAGGCTCAATTTACACTAAATTTTAAAATTGTGTTTGTGTCTACTCCTCTTATATATCCTGGAATCTATTATTTTTTGCAGTGATATAACAGGTCAGGACGCAATTAAGGAGGACGTCTGTATCTCAAAGGCGGTGTGATATGCTTCAAATTTTAAGGGCGCAACAGTAGCATAGATAGGGCAGAAGACATTTGTATCGAATAGAGCAACCAAAACTGATGTTTCAAACTGACCTTTGGAACTGGCGTCGACGATGTTTGGAGATTTTAGGTGAAATATTACTTTAATGTTAAACGCACTAAAGAAATGCAAAGATATGTTCAAGTACTCGGTCATCGCTTCTAAATTAATAGGAAGAATATCTTTTCCTGTGATTTTTTGCTCTCTTCTGGATTTCGAAGTGTTGTATTAGTTCTATGTACTGACAGACAATAATTTATCTTCTCCACTACTATAACAGGGCTTTGACTCCCTCTCAAGAAACTTATTTTTCACGTCAAATTTAGAAAGCTGAAAAATATAAGGATAAAAGTGGCGTTAAAATACATTAAAACTGTTAAAATTAAAAAAACATGATATTTATTTTTGGCTCCCATTTTCGAAAATTTTCCTTCCCTCTACTCTATTTTGCATTTGGGCAAACAACAGAGAGCAAAATCTCCTAAAGTTGTCTTGAGACGGGAACCTAGCTAAGCCTTGACTTTTTTTCGTTGTCGTTCTTTAAATCCCCCCTCAACGTACCACCCTTCTATTCCAAACGCCCGTATCCACTCACCGTGCGTACAAATTTTATTTTATGTTTTGTTGAGAAACAAATTAAATTATTATTTCATACAAGAAAATGTTGCTTGCAGATCTGCTTTTCTGATTATTCCACACTGTCAGAAACACCAAAATTCTCTAGAAAAAAATCCCATGTGCCAACAATTGTAATCAGTTTCAATCTATTAATTGGATCAATTTAGAAAATAATTCGATATAAAGTGAGTTCGAGATCTAAGAGAATTATATGAGAGAGCAAATTTAAATTTTAGATTTATTTTGCAAAATATATTAAAATTATGTTATTCTGTAAAAGTAATTCAAAAATCACATGGATGCTGAAAATATATAAAATATCTAATTTTTCTCTTTTTTTAGATAAAATTTGACGATTTTATGAACTAAAAATAATATCTCAGTTTTTTTTAAAAATATAACATACTTGATTTTGTACAATTTATGGAATGTTACTGTTATAAATAACATATAAATGGCGAATTTGTTCAAATAAATAATAAAATTAGAATAATTATATTTTAGAACAAATTTTCATAAAAAGTTTAGAGAATTAATGAATGATGGTGTTGACTTGGCTAGTAACACCAATCCTGTACTTTTCTGAATTTAATCTATTAAAAAAAACCACTTTATTAACTTTGATACAAATATAGCAGAAACATTCACATTTTATTATAAATTTTGTCATTTTGTAAAACTCTTACTTGAATCTTACGAGACTCATAATAAGTAAAAATTTTTTATCTAATTATTAATGTTAACTTTGTATAATCAGAACCTAATACAAAAATGTAACAATAGATAAAATTTAATAAAGTTTCTACCTCATAAAATAAGGGATGAATGCTTATAAAATGCGTTTGTTTTGAAATGATTTTGTCAATGTTTAAAAATTCAATTCAATTCTTATGAAAAATAACATTTGTTTATAATTTTGTTTAATTGTGTACATTTATTTGAAAAAGAGAACAAATATACTTAACATAAATATACACAATGTATAAAATCTTCTCATCGACAAATTTCAATTGTTTATCACGTTCTGTTCAAATAATTATCTATCAAATATTTTTAACGATGGATTACTTCAAGTAATTACTCAAGTAAAATGAAAAACGAAAAAATATGAAATTTCTGTTTACACATTCTTCATCATTTTATACTATAGATGGCGCTGGTAAAAGTTCATTCCTCGACGGAAGATTTTGATGTACGAAATAAAACTTATGCTGCCATCACTTTCATCATCTACTATGATTAAGATTCGCGCAGAATTTTAAAGTAGTTTTTAAATTTCAACACTATAAAAGATTGTTATTATAAAATTAAAATATAAATTATTTGTAATTAGAGAAAGAATCTCCCAAAATCCTTCTGAATTTTCAAGGTATATTTATTAAATTAAAAGTGACTGCAATTTGAGTAGAATTTTCTATTTGGTAAAGTTTTTAATAAAATAGATATGATATTCTTTTTTACTATTATAATTACACATTCCGATGTTTTTTAAGTCCTCATATCTTCTTTTAGATTGGTGAGACATAATAAAAGAAAGAAAAGTAAGCCTGAAATTGTTTTCTTTAATAGTATATTATTTTTTTAGACTTGCAGTTAGTTCAAACACGAAAGCGATTTCTGCATCTATTTAAATTATATCTAATTTTGATTTCTTTTTCTTTATTTTGTTAATTCTAAATAAGTTTTCCCTCTACGATGCAAAAATACATTTTCCTGAGATTTGAATAATTGAACTTGAGCTTAAAACATGGGTTTAACAATTCAGAAAATAATGCTTCTATTGATTAATTGCTTCTTAGTATAATAAATAAAATCTCGCACATTTCTTTCAAAGCTACTGATTTTGTTATAAAAAAATCTGGCTATTACAATAACAATATTTGAACTTATGTGACGAAAATATTATTTGAGAAGAATCATTAAAAATAGCTGCATACTCTTTAAACTGAAAACTTTCTCCAAAATATTATGGAAACTTTTTTCTTCTTCTATTGGAGAGATTTACAAACTACCTGATTTTAGAATTCAAATTATTGAATACATATATGTGAGTGGTAACGATTTTAACTATTATTTACAAAATAAAAAAAAAGAAACTTCGAATGAAATCTCCAAGTGTGCATTATTTGAGATTTATGGTATGTACCTTACGTAGTAAAAATCTTTCAGAACTGATTGAGGTACATATCGTAATTTTTCTTGTTTCAGTTTCTGGGTTATTACAAAGAAAAAAAAAATAGTTCATTCAAAATATAAAAAGAAGTCTGGAGTTTTTAGTCAAAATTATTTGAGCTATAAATAGAGAGAAAAATTATTTCCTTATATAATATTAGGTATGTGTAAGAGAAAATCCAGACGAAGCGTTTCTTATAAGCATATATGACCATTTTAAAATAAAACCTCAAATCGATAGTTATTTCCACATTATTTATTCCTTATAGTATGATCATAATGTTGAATACATTTTATGAATATTTACCTTTTTTATTAATAAAAGTTGTCATAATCAAGAAACTTTCAAAAAGGAATTGAAATGTAGTAATGGTGGGGCTTCAACATATAAAAT
>BMAW01128667.1:1690337-1725087 GCA_019974015.1 Nephila pilipes | reverse complement strand
CTGGAGTGTAGTGATGTATCCATGTTTCGTCCATGGTCACGTAACGACGCAAGAAATCTTTTTTGTTGCGAGTAAATAGCGATAAACAGCTTTCTGAATCATCGACTCGTTGCTGTTTTTGTTCAATCGAAAGCAATCGCGGCACCCACTTGGAAAAAACCTTTTTCACTTCACTTCAAAAAACCTTTTTCAGTAAATACACTTCCATATGATATCTGTGTCATCTCAGCAATCTCACGGAGCTTCACTTTACGATCTTTCATTATAATTTTTGTCACTTCACTCACATTTTCCGGTGTAACGGCTTCCACAGGTCTACCCGAGCGTTCCGCGTCATTTGTGTCGGTACGACCACGTTTAAACTCGGCAAACCACCGACAAATCGTTGCTTTTGATGGACAAGAGTCCGGGTAACATTTTTCAATCCATTGTTTCGCTTGCACGGTGTTTTTACCCATTAAAAAACAATGTTTTATCAGAACACGAAACTCGGTTTTTTCCATTTTTTAAACAAACTACAAAACGACTTTACTCCAACCTCGATAACTCAGCTGTTTCTGGTCCGATCGACTTAAAATTTTGACACGTTTCAAGCAAAGGTTAGTACTCTAGAAAGACCTGGTTACTGGTTTACTACGAACGCCATCTCTGGGTTAATCTCGGGAGTTATTGATTGATGTGTTATGTCGCTGTCTATATTCTCACATTTTTCTTAATTACGTAACAGCTACAAGAAATAATAATACTTTTTCATGTACCATTTTTTTTAATATCTAAAGTGATCACAAACTCATGGAACCAGCTTCATTATTTAAATTTCATCGCTGATTTCAAGGCTGATTGTTCATTAACTCACTCTTAGAAACCACACGCGGGCTAATGTCAACGGACTTCGCAATTTTGAATCATCATTCAGCGGCGAAGACGACACCTAACTATATGTGACGTATGTCTCAATAGCATTTCTCATTCCAGTTAACACTATGAGGACCTTTAAATGAGTTTGTTTGAATTGGATATCTCTAACAATAAACAAAACGCAACTATGTGGATTATATAACAACTTTGCGAATAAAATTGAGAACATGCATATATAAGTAGTGAAGCGCTTAATACTAGATAGGGTAGTTTAATACGAGATAGAGATAATGAGCGGAAGTTTTCAAGTGAAACATCGGTATTATATATGCATTGAGTAAGGAGTCTTAGAAGTAAATCCAGATGAATCGGAACATAAGGCGAGTAATTCGAGCTTTCAACTTTAGTATGTTTAAGGCCTTGAACCCGATAGGGTCGCAAAGAATGACAGTTATTTTATTTAAACGTTAAATTGAACGTCAGAGATAAAACGAATGCGAAGGCTAATTATTGATTATTGGTAAATCAGAACTAAATGTTGTACAGTCAAATGATTATATTCATGTGACAGCGTAATTTTGTGATTCTTTTAATAAACTTAGAAATAACAACAGAAAGAAATAATAGAGAGGTGTTACAATCTGAGTTGACACCCCACTTTCCCTAATTTACACGCTATTGCAACGTGAAGACACACTGAGACTCGACCAATTTAACGTGCATCAGATTTAAAGCATACGGCGACTCTGAGCTAGCGACTATGATCCCTCGGCTACAGCAATCGCATTCCTCCGTAGGATTTTACTGTATATTAGCTCTTAAATTATTTAATATAAACATTAACCAGAGTTATTCAAAAATGATTCATCTCATTTCAAAATTCCATATTTCCAAAAATAAATTACACAGATTGTTAAGTTACACATGAATGCAAAGGGTGAATACGGAAGTCTTGTATTGTGAACAATAGATCGCCTTCGTGTGTTCTTCGTGAAGCTATTTCACGAAAGCTGTTTTAGAAGCTTTTGCGCAACTACTCCTCAGTTGGATCGGTCACAATGGACCAGATGACTTGATGTTACTCAGCTGGACTCCTAAGTCCCTTAATAAAGCCCTATGCGATTTCTTCATTTGGGGGTTTGTAAGAGATAAAATGTATGCGCCACCATTACCCACAAATTTATGTGAATTTAAGCAATGGATTTCTGTTGTTGTATAATTAATTACCATTGAAACTTTACACACTGTTTTTAGAAATAATTTATGTATAGAATTGACATTATACGTGTAATTAAAGGAAGTTTAGTTTAGTTTTTTATTAACGTCACCCTAGAAGCAACACTAGGGCTATTGGCGACGGACCTCGTAATTTTGAACCACGGTCAAGTGACGAGGACGACACCTGAGCTGGCACCTCCCTCTTCTAACATCCACACCATGCCAACGGGAGGACTTTGGGCCCCGACAGATTTAACGTGTATCAGCCCCGGCTACACGGTGGGTTTTTAGCTGCCAAGGATCGAACCCGCGACTGAACGAAAACCGCCGGCCACGAATCCAAAGCCATGACCACTAGGCTACCGCGGCCCTAATTAAAGGAAGTAATATCGAAAATTTGTAAACGAAATTTTCATATTTTCTCTTAGCATTCATGTAGTACTTATCATTTTGAGTCTTTCCTTTATGAAAATATGGAACTTCAAAATCGGATGATTCATTTTGAATAACCCTGTGTGATAATATAACATAATAGTAGACTCGAATCAATTTGGTGGAAAGTACTATTGGAAAACAACTATAATATTACCACAATTATAGAAGCATACATATATTGCTTCCCATTACACGGATATTATGCAACTACATAATTTTGTTCTAAAATCTATTCTTGTACAAAATGTATGATTGAAATAATTATATTAATCATACTTGAAAACATAATTTTTTAAAGGAAAACCACGATTTCTCCAGCCCATTCACAGAATACTACAAACCACAAAATCCATTTGAATCGACATCGAGGAAATATCATGTCTGAAACAAATTTAGACGTTTCAGCCTCATCCGCAAAAAGCTCCCGCAGAAGACAACATCTCAATTTTCCTTTAATTGCAGTCACAGGTAAGTAACGCGAGCACAAGTGCAAATTACTGCACCCGCCCCTGTCAGAGGTAGGGTTCAACGAACGCCAAATGCACCCCTTTCTCCGGGTTAACACCTTTAACCTCAAAGAAATCTTTGGACGGTAATGGATCCTTACGGCAGCTGTTGGACTGCGTAACCGCGGTAGCCTGACGTTGGAGACGGGAGATTACATCTTTCATTAATGTTTGCTTATATTTTTAAAAAATAATAATTGCTCAAAGAAAATATGCTGCAATAGAAGCAAAAGTTCTGTCGATGTTTTGAAATCAGAATGTCCCTGGTGAAGGTAAATGTGGTAAATGAATGATAACACATTGTAAATAGGTTGAGAATATCTTAGTACAAATCCTGTGAGTGCTGAATGAATTTCGATTTGGTCCTACCCCAATTTATTTTCAATCTAATATTTGTAGCTGAAGCATAACTTGTCCTCCCCCCTCCAGTAAAAGGATTATAAGTCCGTAAGAAATCAAATCTCTGAAAATCTCGTGAGAGTTTATTATTTTATTAACATAGCACTAGATGCAACACGAGGGTTATTGGTGACGGAAATCGTAATTTTGAGTCTCGATCAGATGGCGAAGTCGGCACTTGAGCAGGTACTTCACTCACTGCGCCAAAGTGAAGATTTAGTGTGATGTGATGGTAATGATTAATGGTACAAGAGCCAGATGTGGCTATGCGGCACCAAACAAGATGTAACTATGGTCTAGATGTTTGAAAAAATGCAAAATTAGTAAAAATTGGTTGACAAGAAGAAGAATCGAAAATAGGAAAGTATCGATAAGGCATCCCGGGGATGCGTTACCCGTCTTTACCAAAGAAAAAGGGCCGCGGTAGCCTAGTGGTCAAGGTCGTGGACTAGCGGCCAGCGGTTTTCGTTCAGTCGCAGATTCGATCCTTGGCCGCCAAAGACCCGCCGTGTAGCCGGGGCTGATGCACGTTAAATCTGTTCGGGGCCCAAAGTCCTCCCGTTGGCGTGGTGTGGATGTTAGGAGAGGGGGGTTCCAGCTCAGGTGTCATCTTCGTCACTTGACCGTGGTTCAAAATTACGAGGTCCGTCGCCAATAGCCCTCGTGTTGCTTCTAGTGCGACGTTAATAAAAACTAATCTAAAAAACTACCAAAGAAAAAGATCACTAGGATGCCTCGGGATCGTACTTGCCAAAGAAGGCAGGCCCCTGAGGGAAGAGAAGACTTTAACCATTGACAAATTTAAGGTGCATTAGCCCTTCTACTCGAATGGTCTTTATTGTTGGTAGGACTCGACGGAAATGTAGTCGGTCATGAGCTCGTGATCACGACCACTTAGTTATCTTGTGCCTGCCTCGAGGGGAGAATAATAAATCGGAGAAGTGAAACATTTAAAAAATTAAATATGAAATAAATACATTTTGTAAATAGTGATTGCTTATAAAAGTCGCACTTAGAAGCAACACAAAGGCTGGTGGCGACGGACCTCATAATTTTCAGCTTCGTTCTAGTGACTAAGACGACATCTGAGCTGTCACCTCTAAAAACAACGCCGAAGAGAGGATTTGAGACCTCGACAGATTTAAAGGTTATCAGTCCTTCTGCATGGTGGGTCTTTAGAGACATCAAGGCTCGAACCTGAAGCTTGGAGAAATAATCCCGGCGACGAGTTAACTAACGACTGTAACCACTAGGCTACCGAAACTACAAAATGAAATTGGAGGGACAACGTTTTGCTGATTCAAAAGAAATGCGGCGGCACAGTTAAAGGCGCTTTCCGAAATGGTTTTCAGGAGTATTTTTAGCATTTATACAGTACACTGAAAGAAAATAAAAACGAAATACTGCTCATATTTGTTTTTTTCAATTAATTGTCACTAACTGATTACTGGAAATGTTTGACCCTAAAGGTATTTATTAACTCAGAGATAACTAACAATTAAATAATTCATTGTTTTATGCAATGGTGGGAGCACTTATTCGTAGGGTCAGTTAATTTAGTTTATTCCTCTCTCTTTTTTTTAATAGAAAGAATAAAACAAAGATAACTTATTTGTAAATGGAAAGGAGATTAGGACCATGAAAATTTTCAATAACATATTTAAAAATAGGCTTTAATTAAATTTAAAATTTTGAATTCAGCAACATAACAATATCGATTCTTAGTAAAAATTGTTTATTTTAACTAATAATGCTGTTAATTCTATGAGAGTACAGTTGTAAAAACATCCTTAAAATCCTAATTTGATTTTTATTTTAACGTAATAATATTAGCTGTAATCTATAAACCCTTGTAGAAAAATTCTAAATTCTGAAGAAATTTTTTTTTTTTTTAAACACTAACTTTTTTTGTTACTGAAAAAAAGTCTTTTTAACAACTTTAGAATTCGAGCATGTAAGCTTCATTCTCATATAGAAATAAAAATAGCTATACAAAAAATTCAAAATTAACCTGTCAAAATATTTCCTCGGGAGTTATCTTTGTAAGATAATTAAGTTCATAATTCAGAAAATTCAGATAAATTCAGAAAAAAAGTGCAATAATCAGACAGACAGCAGTTCGATTTAACATTAAATGTGTTTATATATTACAGAGCCTATCACACAAATTCTCGGGTAAGGCATACCCAACTAAAAACTATTTTAGCTAATGAAACTTCCTTACGAATTTTCCTTTCCATAAAATTCTAAAATATCTTTTATTGAATTTTATGTTTTTGCAAATCAATTACAAAGTTTTCTCAATCCAAAGCAAAAATTTAATTTTAATAAGAATAAATACAAATATTTTTGATTTATAACTAAAAATACGAATACAGCTTCTTCTTCTTCTTTTTTTTTTTTAAATCGAAGTCTAAAAGAGTATTCACACTATATATAGCAAGAGTTTTCTTACCAGAATTAGAATATGGTTTGACGTGATTGATATCAAAGTCAACTTTATTTTTTGATGTCGTATTCTTCATCTGATACTAACTTTTAATTTTTAAAGTTTATATGCAAGTAAATTGCATTATTTTTTCATTCAACTTAATACAATTTCAAAAAATCATATAATTTTTATGACTATTTATGTACAATACAAAAATATTCTTAACATTTATTTTTCACAAAACTATAGCTTTATTTTTTTAAATTTTAAATATTGCGGAAATAAACCCATTACAAGGCAGTAAAGAGGAAATGAAAAAAATTTTATGCCTGATCTTAAAACAAGTTTGTCACATACTTTAATCGGAATTAAATCTATTCAAGATCTCGGGAAGTGAATCACTTTCGTCCCAAAATGCTTGGATAAGCAAAAATCTATTTTAAAATCGCTATTATCGGGAAAAATTATTATTACTATTATGAATATTCAATTTTTATCTCGGACTAATTGAATGGTTTTTTGTTTTATTATTATAAGGGCTATTATTATAATTGTCCAAATTACGCTAGACATTCGTTCATAAACGAAAAAAAAAATGTATCCGGGACCTAGGTTAAACTCTGTTAATACAAGAAATGAAGAAAGAGGTAGAAAAGGAAAAAAAAGAGTAAGATCAAAAATTGAGCAATATCACTAGGTCATTCTAGGCAAGCATCATCCGTATTTACCCGTATTTGGGGTTTGATATATGAGGGTCGTTCAATAAATCCTTAGAAATTCCAAGAGATGGTGCACGTAGCATAGAAAATTGTTTGTTTATAGTTAGCATCAAGACTCACTAGACAGCTGTCTGAGTCTCAGTTACTTGTATTCGTGATCATGACGCCTTTCACACCTCGAAAATTCTTCGTCATAACTTTTTTTGGCCGACGACACCATCTTCACTTTTTCTGGAAAAGATTTACCAGGAGCAACTAAACATTCCGATTTTTGCCTTATTTTTGGTGTAGAATGAGGAATCCAGGTCTCACTGACGTTGAAAACTTGACGGAAAATGACATCGATAACTCGACGCGGCAGCAATCGAATTTTGGTTTGGAAGCAAACGACTACCAAATCAAAATCAACTAATGAATCAATGCCGTTTTTGTTTAGTTATGTTTACACATGGCACCAAGCAATGTAATAATTTACTTTAATGATGCCCTATGTCTTTGACACAATTATTTTTTGAACAAATCTCGTTATTATATAACACATTCATGTGAAAGGAGAAAAAGAACTTTAAGAGACCTCAGAATCCTCCACACTAGTTCTTATCTTACAAAGATTATATACTTTAATATTAACTTTAATGCCCTCCCCCCCCAAAAAAAAAAAAAAAAAAGTAGAAGAAATATATAAATCACTCGTCAAATATATTGCTACTAAGAACTTTCTCAATTTTTTCGTAAATGCGCATTAAACGCTTAAAAAATTATGACAAGGCAAATTAATACGCTTTGAATACATTACATAAATGAGAACATCTGTTAAATCGTACGCATTTGTTTTCTCTAGAGCAGAGAAGCGTGAAATTACGCGTACGTCAAACTCAACAGCAGTCCAGAATAATAATTCGAATTGATGTTTCTGAGCGGTAACACCTTTCAGAAATGAAAACATTTACTAAGAGCAGTAAAAGCGATCGGAAGGTGGTCCTCACCTTCCCCGTACTTTTTTTTTTTGAGAAAAAAATAAGTTTTTATTCCATTTTAGCCGCCTAAAACTAGGGATTATAAACAAAGCATTTGTTTAAGCCCTGTGGTCTTATCATCTAATTATCTATCATTTCGTTTCTTTAAATATTAAAAAATGTGCTTAGCGGAAATAAGCGCAAAATGCAATGCTATGCACGGTTATTTGATTCATGGCGTCTCCACTAACCGTTTCGTAAAGCACCATAGTAAATAGTGGAGATTCGTGCAGAAGGTGTAGCATGTGCTACGAAGAAGAGTAATCAAGGTTGGGATGAATGAGTGAAAGTCTACGCCAGGCGAAAACAAAGATACTAAACATACGACTATGAGAAACATATCTTACATTTTATACCTTCCTTTCAAAATAATATTATTAATTGTATTACTTTGAACGTTTCTAATTAAATGTTATTTAGCACACGCAATCTATTAGTCTTTTTTTTTTTTTTTATTTTTATTTTTCCTCGCGTATTTTGCAGTGTGATGGGATATAAAACAAATCTCTGAATAAACTCATTTGGCCAAATTATAATTGTTTTGATTTTTGCCATGCCTTTTCGAATGAAGTTATCCCTTATCTCTCACACCCATACATTTTTGATTTCTCAAAGTACTTTCATTCAATTGTAATATCGATGTAATATTGTTCCTTTGATGAAAGTTATATTACAAGGAAATAATAAAAAAAAATCCAGAAAAAAAATGTAAGATTACGCACTAATATTAAATAAATAGTAAAGTTGATATAAATGGGAACCCATATTGCTCTGTCTAAATTCACCCAAAAAGCGTCGAAACAAATTTTTACTAAATTTTAAAATTGTGTTTGTGTCTACTCCTCTTATATATCCTGAATCCCCTATTATTTTTTGCAGTGATATAGCTGAGTCGGGGGACGCAAGTGGGGAGGACGTCTGTCACCAGGCGCAGTGTGATATGCTTCAATTTTAAGGGCGCAACAGTAGCATAGATAGGGCAGAGGGAACATTTATCCCAAGATGCGACAACCAAAACTGATGTTTCAAAAACTGACCTTTGGAACTGGCGTCAAACTGATGTTTGGAAATTTTAGAGTGAAATATTACCCAATATTAAACGCACTAAAAAGTAAACAAAAGATATGTTCAAGTACTCGGTCTATCGCTTCATTAATAGGAAGATATCTTTTTCCTGTGATTTTTGTCTCTTTCTGATTTCGAAGTGTGTGTTAGTTCTATGTACCCGACAGACAATAATTTATCTTCTCCACTACTATAACAGGCTTTTGACTCCCTCTCAGAAACATTTTTCACGTCAAATTTAGAAAAGCTAAGAAAATATAAGGATAAAAGTACTTTAGAAATTAAAATACGTAAAACTGTTTAAAATTAAAAACATGATATTTATTTTAAATACATTTTCGAAAATTTTCCTTCCCTCCTCTATTTTGCATTTGGGCAAACAACAGAGGGAGCGAAATCTTCAGTTGTCTTGGGGCAGAGGGCGCCTAGCTAAGCCCTTGACTTTTCGTTGTCGTTCTTCAAATCCCCCTCCGTATACACCCTTCTAATTCCAAACGCTACCATTATCTGCACTCACCGTGCGTACAAATTTTATTTTATGTTTCCTGTTAGAGAAACAAATTAAATTATTATTTCATCTGAAAATATTTGCTTGCAAGTCTGCTTTTCTGATTATTCCACACTGTCGAAACATTTTCAAATTCTCTAGAAAAAGAAATCCCATGTGCCAACTTAATTATGTAAATCGAGTTTCAATCTAATTAATTGAATCAATTGAAAATAATTCGATATAAAATCGAGTTCGAGATCTAAGAGAAATTACTCGCGAGAAGAGAGGCAATTTAAATTTTAAGATTTATTTGCAAAATATATTAAAAATTAATAAGCATTCTGTAAAAGTAATTCAAAAATCACATGGATGTACGAAAATATATAAATATCTATATAATTTTTCTCTTTTTTAGATAAAAATTTGTTGATTTTATGAACTAAAAAATAATATCTCAGTTTTTTTAAAAAATATAACACATACTTGATTTTTATGCAATTTATGGAATGTACTGTTATAGTCAGTAACATATAAATAGCCGAATTTGTTCAAATAAAATAATAAAATTAGAATAATTATATTTAAGAACCATTTTCCTTAAAAGTTTAGAGGAATTAATGAATGATGAATTGTTGACTTATTAAGTGTTTTAATCCTGTTCACTTTTCTGAATTTAATCTATTAAAAAAAAACCACTTTATTAACTTTGTTACAAATATAGCAGGAAACATTCACATTTTATTACTAAATTTTGTC
Source organism: Nephila pilipes (assembly GCA_019974015.1). Taxonomy (NCBI): domain Eukaryota; kingdom Metazoa; phylum Arthropoda; class Arachnida; order Araneae; family Nephilidae; genus Nephila; species Nephila pilipes. Next base: position 1,715,194 of record BMAW01128667.1, on the reverse strand, counting down.
ACATTTTATAGCAAAAATATTACTTGAATCTTACGAGACTCATATTAAATGAAATTTTTTTTTATCTAATTATTAATGTTAACTTTTGTAATAATCAAGACTAATACAAAATGTATGTGAGAAAAATTGGATAAATTTTAATAAAGTTTCTACCTCATAAAATAAGGGATGAATGCTTATAAAATGCGTTTGTTTGAAATGATTTTGTCCAATGTTTAAAAATTCAATTCAATTCTTATGAAAAATAACATTTGTTATAATTTTTGTTCCAATTTATTATGCATTTATTTGAAAAGACTTAAATATACTTAACATAAAATATATATACAATGTATAAAATCTTCATCAAATTTCTTCTGAGTGTTTATCACGTTCTGATACAAATAGGTATCACTCAAAATATTTTTAACATTAAGTTACTTCAAGTAATTACTCGAAGTAAAATGAAAAACGAAAAAATATGTAATTTCATTACATTCTTCATCATTTATACATATAGATGGCAGCACAGATTAAAAGTTCATTCTCGAGCGGAAGATTTTAGATGTGCGAAATAAAACTTATGCTGCCATCTATCATCAATTGTATCTACTATGATTAAGATTCGCGCGAATTTTAAAGTAGTTTTAGAATTTCAACACTATAAAAGATTGTTATTATAAATTAAATATAAATTATTAATTTGTAATTAGTGAAAGTTTTTAAAATCCTTCTAAATTTTCAAGGTACATATTTATTAGTTAAAATTATTTCCATAATTTGTAGGTAAATTTTCTATTTAATTAAAGTTTTAATAAAATAGATATGACTAATTCTTTTTACTATTATAATTACACATTCTGATGTTTAAATTATCCTTATCTTCTTTTAGGTGTTTGAAGACATAATAAAAAGAAGAAAATGGCAAAATTCATTGTTTTTCTTTAGTAATGTATGTTATTTTTTAGACTTGCAGTTGATTCAAACACGAGAAAACGTTTCTGCATCTATTTAATTATATCTAATTTTGATTTTCTTTTCTTTATTTTGTTAATTCTACAATAGTTTTCCCTCTACGATATAAAAATACATTTTCTGAGACACAATTTTGGAATAATTGAACTTGAGCTTAAAACATGAGTTTAACAATTCGAAAATAATACTTCTCTATTAGTGATTAATTACTTCTTAGTATAATAAATAAAAATCTCGCACATTTCTTTCAAAGCCCCTGATTTTGTTATAAAATCTTAATGCTATTACAATAACAATATTTGGTACTTATGTGACAAAAATATTGTTGAGAGAGTCATTTAAAAATAGCTGCATATACTTTTAAACTGAAAACTTTCTCAAAAAATAAGTATGAAGCTTTTTTCTTCTTCTATTGGAGAATTTACAAACTACTGAATTTTAAATTCAAATTATTGAATGTATATATGTGAGTAAAATTGTGATTTTAACTATTATTTACAGAAATAAAAAAAAAGAAAGAAACTTCGAATGAAATCTCCAGTATTGCATTATTTGAGATTTATGAAGATATGTGTGTGCGTGTGTACCTTACGTAAGCAAAAATCTTCAGAACTGAGTGAGGTGCATAAAAATAATTTTTTCTTGTTTCGTTTCACAGGTTATTAGAAAAAAAAATAGTTCATTCAAAATATAAAAGAAGTCTGGAATTTTTTAGTCAAAATTATTTGAACTATAAATAAGAGAAAAATTATTTCTTATAATATTAGAGTTATGTTAAGAAAATCGAACGAAGCGTTTCTTATAGCCTTCATATGATATTTTAAATAAAACCTCAAATCGATAGTTAATTTCACATTATTTATTCCTTATTACCTATAGTATGATCATAATATTGAATACGATTTTATGAATATTTACCTTTTTATTAATAAAGTTGTCATATCAAGAAACTTTCAAAAATTGAAATGTGTATTAATAGTGGGGCTTAAAACATATAAAAATTAATTTAATCAAAATATATTAATATAAAGTATTAATATATTTTGAAAAGAACTATTTGATAATTTCTTTGAACTGTCTTAATAAAAAAAATGTCCGATATAGGACAATTTCAATTTTTTGCACATTCCTTCGAAATGTGGAAGTATTTTCAGTTTCAAACAGAAGACCACTGCATTGCAAAAAATATTATTAATATTTATGATGTTTACCTAATTTTCAAGCAATCTTCCAATATTTGGAACAAAAATTTAAGATATTTTTTGAATATATATTTAACAATTTTTGAAAATTTAGAGTCTTTAAATTGTATACATTTAAATGTGTTTTAGTAAAAATGTCTCGTATATCGATTAAGTTAATTCTAAATTATTATTTTACAATTAATATATAAATTATAAATTCATTATATTTAAATTATAAATAAATTATGCTTTAAAAAACTGAAATTTAATGATTGTGTAAAGTTGTTGCGCTTTTAAAAAATTGGTTTCTTAAGAAAAATTTCTAGTGTTGTTTGATTTATTATGCACAATTAAACTCCTGAAAAATAGGTAGACGTTTGTAAAGTTAATAGTTGTTTTAAAACTTATTCTTGTAAAAATAAGTAAATATCAAATGTTAAGTGCTACTATATTACATCAATATCTGAAATTGAAATATATTTCATGGCCTGTTATTCAAAGTCTTTTCTGTTTTATATTGTATCCCTTTAATTTTTTTAAAAATTATATTATATATTTATAGAAAATGCTTAGTTGAATACATTATCAATGTCTTACCCTGATTTCTTCATAAGAAGTTGAAAGTATAATGATTGATTTATAATATGTAATCAGAACACATAGTTAAATTTCAATCAAAATTCCTTTGTAAAAAGTAGTGCTCAAATTATAAAAGTTATTGGTTGACCTTCACCAACAAACCACAAATGATAATCTTGACTTTAATATACAAATTTTTCAGTGAATCATTTTAGTATTTATACAAGAGTAATATTTAAAAGTTATTATAAAAGTAATATTTAAAGTTAAAATAAAAATAATTTACTTATTGAAAATTAGTAATTAAAAGTATAAATTTTTTTATTAAAGTTAAAACAAAAGTAACATTTAAAATTAACTTTTACATGAAAATTGAGATTGTTCTTTGCAATGCGTTCCAAAGAAACAGATCACGTCATCAAAGGGGCTCATCTCTTTACAAAGCATTTGTTTTAATATGATTTATTATATTAAGTGATCCATTACAATCCACTACAGCTTTCTTGTTGGAAAATAATGGCAAATTAATATTACAAACATTTGACCCTAAAGCATTCCAAAAGGGAAGGAAGCCAAATTAATAAGATATAGTTCGATAATCTTAAGGGGAAAAAATGACTGCTTCACAACTATTTTAAAATCACTTTCAGTTACTTCTTGTTTCCTGATTACATCTGATTTATAAGGTAATACATAAATCAATTGGTAACAAAATACTTATTTTTTTATAAACATTTTATTTCCATCCAACAAAAAATATTAAGGAAAAATGTATTATGACATATTTTTGAAAATTATAATCATTACTAGAGAATGCAGACACCAATCATATGTGAAAAAACTTTAGCGAAAAAGTGATAAATAATAGGTATTATGATTTGTATATTTATGTATAAGTAAGTAGTAGGGATACATTTATTTTAAAATGGCTATGATTAAGTTGTGATATCCAAGAATTAAAAAGATATTATATATTTTCTAGTTATTATTCATTCTTCTCTTGATATTTCCTACCATGATTTATTATATTCCAAAGCAGTTTACACGTAACTAGTTAAATTTATTAAATATATATTTAGAGAGATCATTAAATATTTTTAAAACATGACGTTTTTAAACAAAAAACCAATAAGCCTTTTTTACTAGAAGCCTGGCTCAGATTTTTTAAAAGTATGAAATAAGTATTATTTTGTATAAAATATACAATTTTTTTAAGTACAATGTTTTAAAGTAACTTTTGTTAGCAGAGGTGCATTTAATTACACGGAAAACGAAGGGAACCGTGAAAATGCTTACTCTCTGAAAACCCCTTCTTTTAGTTCAGGGGAAAAAAAAATCTTTTCGAAGTTGAACCGGAAAGATTCGAAACGCAACATTGATTAATGCTTCCTAATACCGACGGAAGTCTGTTGGTAAGCTACTTAAAGCTACTTGTTAGGGAGAGGAGAAATTGGGTTTTAAGGGTTAGAGAGGATTCTTGAATTACGAAAAAGGGGGGTAGAATTGTTGCTGTCAAGATGATTTATCGAAAGACAGAAAAAAAGGGGTGGGGGAGTTTCCTGTTTTCATACACTGCTCTGCAAAATTCATAAATGAGAAACTCTTTTTTAGTTATTTTGCTCCTTTAAGATAAAGGAAAGGGAAAGAAAAAAAGTAATTGAGTTTTGAATGTATTGAACCGGAAGGCGTACGACTTGTATCGTTTGATATTCTTCTCTTCCCGGGGTTTATTATCGTGCAAGGATTGATCGCGGGGTAATAGTTCGAAAATTAATTTTTAGATTTATTATTTCCTTTATTGTAATTTTATGTTGATTGTGATCCTTTTATGAGAATAACTGTAATTTTCAATTGTAAGAAATTTGATATTAAAAAAAAAGGATTTTAATCCCAAGAATGTTAGTTAAAGAAAAAAATATTCATAAATAAGTAGTAAGTATCTGTTTTAAAACTACATTTCAAACTGTACTTGTAACGCAACGGTATTACTTCCTTATTCTTCCATTCTAAATATGTAAGAGTCACTAATAAACACAATTACAAATACAGGTAGACAATTAATGAAATAAAATTTATTCATATTTTTCATTATTCACAAATCTACTATATTTTTGAGGAAAAAAATCTCTGAATCTGAACATTAATATTAAATTGATTACTTATCTGAATTGAACTAATCGAGTCGAGTTCCTGTTCGAGTATTGCATGAGAGTTCGAATCCCTGACCCTTTTTAAGTCTCTTTGCGCTTACTCTTAAGACTCCTTACTCTGTTCAGGTATGATACATATTTTTTACAGAAATAATTTCAGCACACTGTATCATCCTCCAACTAATTTGCATTCAATTCTTCACTACTTATAATGGCAGCTCATCAATCCTGTTCATTACACTTCCGCAATTCTAATCAAATTTAGATAAGTCACGTTTCATGCACTGGGAGAAATTTTCGATTCAAACAACATGATATACAGTCAACGTTAACATGCTGATGTAACATATAACATGATGTGTTTAGTTTCAGCCGAGTTAGAAAAGTTTATTTATCAATAATCTCTAAGCTAAAATATAAAGATTATTGAAGGAGAAGAGAAAGCGAAGAAGACTCTTATAATAATAACTCATTCAATCTGAAGAGCAATTAAAAATATTTGTGGTTACAGGAAATAATATTTAATATAAAAGGAATATGCATGTTTTTTTTTAAAAAAAAAAATTCAAGCTTATATTTTTATAGCTGATTTACGACAAAAAATATCTAATTAGATACAAATTGTTGGAACAATTAGTGATTGGCAATATAGTTTTGATATTGATTCAAAGAAAAATCACTCTAGATAAAAATTGAAACAATCAGAATATATTTTTAACGCATTTACGCTCATTTCGAACCTTTGTAAATGTTATAAATATTCGACAAAATCTTTCGTCATTTTGGCAACTACAAAATTAATTTAAATATCGATTTAACTGAACACTCTCGGATTGATTAAAACTAACTTAAAAGAAAAATTAATACAATACGATTACAAATAAAACAAGTTCTTAAAATCTACATCGCACGGTTACGCTTTTATTTGTTTTGTTATCACTTGTAGAGCATCTGCTGGGCTTCGACAACATTTTGTTGTTCTGTACACTGTTTGTACATTGTTGTAATACTGTGCGAACGTGATATATGACTCTCTAGAAAACAAGAAACTGTACTGAAATAGAATCTGACTAATACGATAAACACTATTCGAAAAGGCGAACAGTACTGTGTCGCGACCTAGCGATCAAGGTCTACATCTCGAATTCGAACGAAAAATCTCTATAGCGAGAATCTCGATTGGAAAAGATTGTAGAGCATGCCGAACTATCGAATACCGGATTAAAGAGAGGTTATTGTTTCAGTAAATGAATCAACGTGGAAATAATTATTCGGCGTATGAGAGGATAAAATTTATAACGAACTGGATTCGTTACTGGTAATGAACATCGTGATGGAATTTGTAATCAGTTACTCAACCACTTTATCACAACTTTAGAATAATTCAATTTAGAAGAAATAAATGATGTAGAGTGTTTACTTAGTCGCGTCCCTAACCAGATATTATAATAAGAAATCTTCTTGTTGTAATAACAGCGAAAATAAAGGTTGAATAAATCGAATCCGATTACTTATATCGGAATTCGAGTCAGGTATACACGCTTAGAATATCACCTTACTCCTGCACCAATGTAGAGTGCTCATCAGTATCACTACTTTCTCTATCACCTTTGGTTTCTTTATCCTTCAAATAACGCTAATCTCCATATCTCATTCACTACACTCCTTATGAAGTAAGGCCAATTTATATAAGTTACTGTTTTTTTTCACAGAAAAAATTCTCTACTCACATAACGTATTAAAGCAGCCCCAGAAGTTAGTTAAAGGTAAATACGCATGTTACAAATATTACCATACATTAAGGACAAAGCTTAATATTCAAATTATTGATCTGAGTTTGCTCGATTAATTTTTTTTAAATAAAAGATTAGATTCTGAGACCAAATTGATGTAGGGTAAAACGAATATATTACGCGTATAGTGTTGCCAAATTGGTTTTGAATTATTTTCATTATCTGTAATTCCAGAAACTTTCTGTCCCTTCTTCCCCGATTGCAATTATGGTACTTCAATTAAGGTTGCTACTTACACTTTGAGAAGCTCCTTCCTAGAACACCTAGAAACAAATAGGTATAATTAATGTGCAGCAAATATTTTATTCATTCTTTTTTTATTTTATATATATCAAAAATGAATGTTGCGTTTTCAGTTAAAAAGTAATGCATTTAATGTAACGGAGTTGTTATCAACAGGGGAAAATGACCTTATTTTATATGCCAAGTTTAAATAATCCTCATTTTTTAAAATAAAAAGCAATGAAAGTCCTATTTAAACATTGAGATACATGTATTCTTATTTTACTGCTTATATATAAATAAAATCATATTTATATATAAAAATCATAAGATAATAATAATAAGATAGCTAATAATTAAATATTATATTTACATTACTATGTCCCGTATTTACCTTTAGGAACATGTTACGTAAATTCCACAGCATTTATAACTTTAAAAATTTTTTAGGATAATTACAAATGTAAAATTCTATATGCTGAGCATAGTTATAATTTGAAAATTTAAATTTAATAAAATTTGAAAATTTTTAAATTTTACGATTCAAATCTCTTCAATTTTTAGCTAAATCTTGCGCAATACCTGAACATTTTGAGTATTCATTAGTATAAAAATTTCATTCACTGCAAAGGGAATAAGCTCGTTTTTTAATGCGCAGAACATTACCACTGAATAAAAAAGATTTTACGGAAAGTGTACCAAAATCCTAAAAAAGGCAAATTTTTTGGAAAAAAAAAAAAAAAAATGTAGTTTTTTTTTGTTGGACAAACTTGTTTTTTACAGTTTTAAAATTCCATTATCTACCTTTCTATTCATCAAATTCTCATTAATAATACATTTATGTAATAAACGAAATGCATTTATTCTTTAACAGCAAAATAAATATTTGAAGAAAAAAGATAAATAACTAAAATTTGAAACGTTTTAGGGTCTTAGTTACCTTAACATATTCTACATCAAATGAATTCTAGTAATATGAATCTAACAACGAGAACTGATTTGTATAAAGAGTATCGGCCAGCCTTTAAGAATCCAAACCTTTTTGACTATCTATCGTATTCATCTTTTCCCCGAATAGCAGCACCCTTTTCTTCCGCGCTCAAAATGCCCCCAGGGATGACTTAACTCTTCTTTTTTAAATGGAACTACTCACGGAGCTTGACCTCTGGACCCCCAATGCTCCAGAATTCACTCTTTGTTCATTCGAGAGGAACTTGTAACCCAAGAAAGCGAATCATTTCTCTTTTTTTAAATCTTGTTCTTCTAGGAGAAAAACTATTACTCTTTTCCTCCGAGTTGTGCTTTTGTTGGAATACAATACAGCTCTTTGTCAGTTATAAGTTTCTGAAGATTAATTTGCTCTCTTACGCCGTAATGAGTTAATTTAAGTGGAATGAGTTCAATGAGCACGATTTTCTTTTTAAATCTTTTTATTTGAAAAAAAAAAATTTTTTTTTCTTCTTTTTCTTGTGATGTCTTATTGGCTGCTCCTTATTATTTTGTCATACATCAGTTGGTACAAAAGTACATTCGAAAATTTTTTGAGAAGGCGCTTTTTGTGCAATTCGTCTTTTCAAGGAAATGGTCGATAGAATAACTCGGTTTTTTTTTATAAATATCTCTTTTTTTTTTGTTTATCAAGTAATAAGAATTTTTTTTGTCTGTAAAATACAAAAGCTGATCTGAATGTAATTATTATTTTTTACATTATGATGTTCTGCAGTAATTACCATTAATTACACTCTAAATAATTAGCTAGAAAATAATTCATTAGAATAATAAGAATCACGTTATATACAAATCATATTTATCTAAAGAGAAATATGAGTTATACACAAAGTGGTTTTGTGTTCATTACCATTAATTGCACTCCACGTAATTAATTCTACAAGGTAACTCATTACATCAATAAAGCAAGAAGTCAAAGTCTTATCAATGTAAATAATTTTCTAACCGAACAGAATAAGTTGTTTTTCAATAAAACCGTTTAAACCGCAACATCTTTGAGATTGAATAATTAACTTTAAAATAATAATAATAATTTTGTATGTACATAAAAGAAAGGGGAAAATGAAAACTACATAATACGAATTCAATGCTTTCTCTTGAAAATGATTTTCAGTTTTTACTCTGTCCATGTAATTAACGCTATTTTTTAGTATGAAATTTAGATTTATCTAAATTCTTAAAGAGCTGTTGAATTTGATTTTATATTTTTTTCAGAAATAATATATACGAATACTTCATATAAAAATCATATAAGCAAATATTTAAAAAAAAAAAACATTTTCATAGTTTATTTTAAATTTGAGAGAAGTTTTTAAGAAAAGAGCGCATCTGAATTTTACATGAAATGACGTGAATGTTAAAAAATGTTATTAATAGTCACGTAAATATTAATCCATTTGTATCGTTATCACATTCATATTTATTCTTCGTCTTTTAAAATATTTTAAATTTATTACTACTCAAAAAGTTACACACACACACACACACACACACACATATATATATATAAAGATAAAGAATTCTTTAACACCTAAATAAATTTAAAAGGTGGAGCTAGAATATAATTTCTTACTTCCTCATTTATAAATAATGCCATTCTAACAGCATAGAATCACTCTGCTTCGTTCCAGAATCGAATTCCAATCATATAATTCTTCTGTTCTAGCTTTGAGAAAAGATGTTGTCCTTTTATACATTATTTAATTGAATTTAACAAGCTATTTGCCATTTTTATCTTATTATATCTTTATATCTTAGTTAACTGACACCATTATCAAAATATTACATAATATTGAAATGTATTTAATATACAAAAGAAGACAATAATGTTCATGATTTTTCAAATATAGTATATTTTTCTTAATCAGGATGCTTGATGCTCATTTATTAAGATAAAAAAAAAACTGTAATTTTTATTTCAATTTTATTGTCGATTAAAAGTCATTGATATAATATTTAAAACGCTTAAGTTTATTGAGTTTTTGTGTATTACCAATTTGTTAATTGTTAATTAATTATTTAAATAATAAAAATTTAAGAAAAATTGAACATTAAAGAACAAATTTAAAAAAAATAATTAAAATTAAATAACTATATGATTGAAAAACTACATATTTAAACATATTTATAATAAAACAATGAAAAATAAATATCCTTAAAAAAATTTATAACAGCTCAAATTAGAATATATATTTTTAAATATTTTCCGCAATATTTTTTATTCTTCTATTCCTGAGATAACGTCCAGAGAAATATTTTCAATTCATATTGTTTTCTACAGTCATAAAAATTCCTCTGTGTATAAAAATATTTTCTCCTATCATGCCTTCACTTTCAAAACATCTATTAAAAATATTTCGCTTTACATCTGACGAAGTATAATAACAGCTAGAAAATAAAATACTTCACAGAAAATAAACCAATATAGAAATCAATATTTACTATTATGAATTTTTATTTTCATAATTAGTGATTTAACAGAATCTTTATTTATTGAATTTATGACACATCAATCTTTCGAAGAGTGGTTCTTAAACTTTTTGTCTTGTCACTCCACTCACCCGCTTAAAAATTTCAACCGAACACCATTCTTCTTCCTAAATAATTTTTTTTTATACACGAAAAAAAAAACTATGTTGTTAAATTTCGAACTTATTTTAAATTTAAAAAATTAATTTAAATTCTAATTTATTTATTTTTAAATAAGAATTTCTTTTGTCTAATTAAAACGAAGTTTTCAAAGTATTTACTATTAACAGTTATACTTTTGTGTTTCAACTATACATTTTATAACAAAAATTAATTTAACCAAACTTTTTAGAATTTTTGAATAAAACTTTTAGTTGAAATAATAAGATATCCCTAATGAAATGTACAATTGAAATAATAAATATACAATTATACACAAAAAAAATGAAAGGAAGTATTTTTAGAATTTATTCTAAGAATACAAAAATTAATGAAAGATAATTATTTTAATGAGGCAGATGTGCTTGTTTTTTGCTGCAAAACGAATTAAATCTTGGCGTAATATTTGACACTGTTGGTCTCTGTTATTACGATTTAAAATTGAGTTGCAAAGAAAATGTAATATATTAAAGATAATGAACAGATTGCGACTGATGTTTCTTTAAATTCTTGTATCTACATTAAATTTTCGTGACCCTATTTGAGACCACCATCTTCAGTTTAAGAAGAGCTGCTTTAGTATACAACGAGCGCAAGCTATTTTTGAATTGTCTAATTTGTATCTTACTTTTTGGTCATATGAGTAGAATCTAAGACGAATAAAATCATATCAATAAAAAATTTTGTTGGATCTCTTCTGGTCTTAACCTTAGCAAACCGATCCAATTATAGTTGAAGATAAATTATCTTACCGATGCCTCTCAGTCGAAATCGTCTGACATTCCTTTAATATTACCAGTAGTCAATAGTTGTCTCTCTTACTCCAGATAGTAACATTCGTTACTCTCTTTTTCGCTTCTAAATTTCTCTTTATTTATACATCATAAAATCTGAATCACTTCACTTTATTTCAATCTACATCTAATTTATATAATCATGTTTCATTTTGGTTGGGAAGAAATTGTTATTTTATGTAATCAATCTCGATAAAAGTCCCCGAGGTTAGTGAAGTGGAAATCGCGAATATAACGTCTCACTATTTTATTCCATACATCATTATCCTTTTAACACGAAACAATTGCTTAACACACAAAAAATTATTTCAGATCCATTTATTTTCTGTTAGACCGAGACCGGATAAAATAAACAATGGCTGTTGCTGTTGCTAGGTTGCCATTTGTCATTGGGCAGGTTGAAGTATTGCCATTGTGAAAAAAATTCAAATTAATATATAGCTTTCGAATTCAATGATAGCTATATCAAAGTCGATGAACTCTGCGTTGAAATTAGTGAATTATTTGAAGCATAAATCGTGAATCTAATATGATTGTTCCACAAATGAAATGAAGTAAAGCACATTTTCAGAAAATCATTTTTATATTGGAAAAATAGTGAATCAATCACATTTACAGAAGATAAAAGTGTCTAGATTTTGCAAAGAATATTTGCAAAGCCCCCTCCTTCTACTTCTTTTTATACATTCATAAGTGTCAGATTTCAAAAAAGGAAATGATTTTTCAAAATACGTGGATGAAACAAAATAATGTTATGGAAATTTGTAGATCACAAGGAAAATTTCGGTTATCCGTAGATTCGAATTAAAGGAATCGGACTTAATGAGGCTCCACTCTATACATATACATAAAGAAATATCTATTTAATGGGTTTCCTTTTACTCACATTGTAACTATGTCTGTGTCAAAACTTTAAGAGCTTTTTTCTCACATTTTAAAACACTCAATTGAGCTGAAATTTTCTGTACACGATTGTTTCGGATGAAAATATGACAATTTAATTATATTCAATAAATATTAATTGATTAAAACGAATTATTTAAAGAATTAAATTTTTCTCATAATTCCAATTGCTTACAACATGAAACAATTGAATATCGAAATAGTTGAAGTATATCTCAGTGTAGAGAGTTCGCTTTGCCCGTGAAAGGCTCTGGGTTCGATCCCCAGTTTTTTCAAAGGCGATTGCTTCCTTCCGTAATGGGTTTTCTTCTACTCACATTGTGACTATGTCTGGGTCAACATTTTTCTCACGTTTTATAGCGCTCAATTGATCTGAAATTTTCTAAACACGATTGTTTTGGATGACAATACGATAATTTAACTATAGTTAATAAAAATTGATTTATTAAAACTAATTATTTAAAGAATTAAATTTTACTCATGATTCCAGTTGCTTACAACTTGAAACAGTTGAATATTGAAACCAGCAAATTAAACCATCCCCTCGTAATATTTTAAAGTATAAAAAAATTAGGTTATACGTAAAGAGTGAAGTTTGAAAGATACCCCATGTTTAAAAAACTCGTTTTTTACCGGTGTTATTCCTCTACATTTCGAGTTAAAAGCTTACCATTACAATAAAAGACCTTACTTTTCGGAACAAATATTACATCCGTTATCAACTGAAATCGACAAATTCAATAAAAAGTAACCAATATAGATTATAAATGAAAACGCCCCTAGGAAACTAGAGAGATGGGAAAAGAAGTGATTAAACACTAACACACCTCCAACAACAAAAAAATAACAAAAGAAAATTACTTAATTTCCTCCCAAAAATTTTAATTAATTCCCTGCCTATCATGACCTATATTTCAAACCTATTCCCTGAAAACAAAATCAATAAAATTTTCTTACATATATCATATTCTCTGTACAAGATACCAAGAGAAATTCGATCGTGCCCACTAGTTAGCTGTTTAGACCAATTGAAACAACCCTTCCTTTTAAAACACCGGAAGATGGAATCGTGACTTTTTATAAGTGCCGATATTGGCTTTTGATAAACCTTCGATCAACCGTTTGGGTGGTAAATAATATCTCTAATTGAGTAGCCGGGGTTGATTTGATAGCCATCTAACCTCTTTTATCTGCAGAGGTGTGCCCAGGGGTACTCTAGGGGGTGATGGAACAAGGAAGAACGTTTTGATTAAGACGTTATCTTCAAGATGTGACGCAAAATGGATCGAATCATTTATTAACCTTTTGATACAAATCGTGTTGGAGAGGCGGGTATTAATTTACACATTAAATTACACAGTTGTGGAGCTTTTTTTAAATGCCTCGAGAAGTGATTGTTTCGCTCGTTGAACAGCCTTGTGAAGATAGCCTTGATGTTGATTGGTAAATTTAATATTCAGATTACACCGCAAGAATTTTTTAATGTATGCATTCCTTTACATTGTTTATAATATGGGGGGGGAGATAAACAGCAGGGGAAAATGCAGATATTTGAAATATTCAAATGAGTGCATATCAAGGACTAAGGAATAGTTTTTAATTTAAATAGAAATGGCTTTTCAAGGATTAATATTAGCATCATTTTTCAACATATGCTAATGCTTTATTCAAATTATAGTAATTACGTTTTGGTGTAGAAAGTATGGATTCCTTGTATTAAATTATAACTTTTTCGAGATACTAAACCCAAACAAAATAACTAAGACTCGAAACATTTGTTTCTGGCATGTTGTTTAATCATTTAAATAAAAAATTAGTCTTTTGCATAGATAACAATAATTTTCTCACTATTTAATATTTTGCATTAAATATTTTATTAATGTTAAATAAACATATCACGATGAGCTTTTAAAAGAATTTTATGATATTTATGCTTTTAAAAACAAATAAATTTTCCACTTAAAAAATCAACCCGGATAGAAATTTAAATTTAAGTTATTGAATATGCCTTTTTAAGTGATAGAAAAATTGATGAGAAGATTTTTAATATCATGTGAATATATGAGGAAATTCTCAAAAGATTTTCTATCTTTGAAATATTCTTGCTATTTTTAATTATATTGAGCGCAAGAGTTTTATATATTTTCATTTAAAATAAGTACTATCTGTCATTAAATAGAAATAATGCATATTGAACCAGTTGTAAATTTATATGTTAGCTTAATATAGTAAGCGCTATTTAATCCGGCATGTTCGAGACCACGATCGACCGGATTAGCGATTTTGACGTATTATCGAGCGTCAATATAGTTTTAAAGAAGATACCAAAGATATATAAATAAACAACTTTAAGCATAAATTAAAAAACGTATTTAATGTGTTTACGCACATTCTGATCCTGTACAGACCATATAAATATCCAACAAAGTATTTGTCTCATTCTATAGCAACTACAAAATTCGATTCCTACTTTGAACATTAAATTAAATGAATATTCTTGCATTGATAACAATTACAGCGAAAAGAATTTATACAGCACAATGATAGTTCAAACAAGTTGTGACGAGTTACTCTTGTCACACGCTTACGTGTTTTATTTGCACTTGAAGAACACCTTTTGGGTCTCGAGAACATTTTACTGCACAGAACACAGTATATACATTATTGCTCTACATTCTGGAAACGTGATACATTACCCTCCAAATAACAAGAAGCATTGTCCTGAAATATAAACCGACAGCTATGATAAACACTGTCCGAAAATGCGAGCAGCGCTGTGTCGCCACCTGGTGGTCAAGGTCAACACACTTACTAATAGATACTAAAAAATACTAAAGCGAGCAGATGCCGGATTATAAAATGCTCTGAACCACCGTATGCCGGACTTAGAAAAATTACTGTAATTCTCAAGTTTATGAGATGAAAATAACACGTTACAGGTATAAATTCTTATCAAACATTGAAGAACAGTTTTGTGTTTTTAAAAGTTTTAAATAATTTCAAAATCATTATCCTTAACAATGCTTAGCAAGTAATTTAAATTTTCTTGAACATTGTGCCAAATAATTTAATTTACTGCTTAAACTATGACTGTCATTTATATGAATAAAATGCTTAAACTATTTTTTCTCAGCACTTTATTTTTCATGACTGTCAACTGATTTAAATACTGAGCTTTTTAGTTTTTTGTTAAAAAAATTTCTGTTTGTTTTGTTTAAACTATTTGTGCTAATTTTGTGCAAGGAATAAGGATTTAGATATATAGTAATTTTATTTAAAAACTCAGAATTACATATAGATATTTCTTACTGATTTACTAATAGCCACGGTAGTCCAGTGGTCTTGGTCACGCGGCGTTGTTTTCGTTTGACGTGTGTTCGAGTCCTGATGGCACTACAGACCCGTGTTTCGGAGCTGATGTACGTTAAATATGGTCATGTCTCCATGTTTTCTCGTGGTGTGGAAATTTGGAAAGGGAGGTGCCATCCGAGGTGTTATCCTCGTCACTTGACTGAAATTTCAAAATTACGGGGCCCGTGGCCAATAGCCCTCGCGTTGCTTCTCAATGCAAAGTTAATAAACAAACACAACTGTTTTACGTAGTGTCTGATACAAAATAAAATATTTTGTAAAGCTATAGACAACATTTGTACAACCCAACCCAAACACGGAATTGGGGGAAAAACTTCTAAAAAAATGAAAAAAAAAATCGTTTAAAAATAATAAAATTTGTAAAAGTTTTGAAATGTTAAAATATTCTGAAAAAAAATCAAATTTTAAGCAATTGTTTATTTAGAAACGAATTTTTTTCAGAAATGAAACTTTTATGTGTTTAAATATTGGAATAAAAGCTTTTCCATAGTAAATATTCAATTTAAAAAGTTGCTCTGCGGGTACTGAATCCTTAAGTCAACATCCAAAGTTTGATTTACACAGCGAATTCAAAAAAAAAATTTAAGGATGATTCATCACAGACCATATAAACCAGAGAATATATTTACGTTTGATATTAAGTTTCTAGATTTTCTCCTCACAAATCAATACAACATTTTGCCCGAGTGTACGGAGATCCATCAACGCCATCTGAACGCATCCACTCCAAAACTATTTTGCGATGACATCGCGGCTTCAGTCTCCTCCATGGACTCGTACCGATGCCCCTCCAGTTTCAAATTGAAAAATAAAAATATTAAGGGGGAGACAGATCTGGAGACTAGGGAGGGTGATTGATGAACACAACCTGCTTTCGCGCCAAAAGATGTTGCAAAAAAGAGGGAATCGTGAGGAGGTACATTGTTGTGGGAGAAGCACCAATTTCCACTGTCCAACAAATCAGGCTTCCCACTCCGCATTCCTTTCAAAAGTCAAACCAAAACATCTTTGAAGAATACCCCAGTCGCAATGGAACCTTGACGATGAAATTCTGTTGCACAAGCTCAACATTTTCATTATTTCTATTCAAATACTAATCTTCCGTCGCCTTCGGTTGAGTCTCTTCCAACTTTCCACCCCAAAAACCAATCAGATATCCCGGGAACGACTTATACCTCGTGACAGTTCACAGATTTAATAATTTTGTATGTTTCTGTAGCCGATTTTCCCAATTTAAAACAAAATTGGATGTATGTTCATTGTTTTATTTTTTTCGAAGACAATGACTCACATACTCACTTTAAGCAAAGGAACGGTGCTAAGTCAGAACTAGACAGAAATGAACCACTTAGTACCGTAGCTGAAGGTTGTTGTTATATCATCCGGTTGATTGTGTCCAGATAGTGCCATTTGCACTTTTTTAGGAGGAGGCATCCAGGAACTTTTTGAACGTACTATGTATAAACAAAAACAGATAGCCTAAAAGTTATCTTAAATTAAGAAATTATGTAATTTCTTCATGAAATTTCCGAGTTCTGCATCCCCCCTGTCATAAAGCTCTGTTAGCATAATGCTTGAAAAATGCTAGATTTATCTTTTGCCTATTGTTAATAGTTTACAGTAGACTATATATAGGCCGAAGAAAGTCTTATTTGAGCTTCATAATTTTCTTAATGCTACTGAATTAGTTAATTTTTTTCAAGTGGTGGTTAAGCCAATGCTAATGAATGCGTGGAAATTTACACCAGGCAAAAATAAAGACACTAAATGTACATGACTCTGAGAAACTTATTATGCATTGTATACTTTTCTTTCTATACTATAATCGATTGTATTGCTTGATCATCTAATTACATGTCATTTAGGACAAGCAATCTAGAAAAGTTTTTTTTCTTGCATATTTTGTACCGTAATGAAATATAAAACAAGGCCTTGAGTAAACTCTCTTGTTTGATTTTAGCAAACTATCATTTTTTGGTGTTTATTTTAAACAAGCCATACTTTTTTCAAGGAAATTATAACCGATCATTTTTGATTTCATGAAGTATTTCTGCTTGATTGTATTACATGTGTAATATTGTTCCTTTGACGAAAGTTATATTGCAAAGTATTAATCAAATTAAAAAAAATTACTTATTGTATGAAAACTTAACCACAGAAATGTTGGTATGAACTGTTAACATTAACTTCTATGACGGAATTCACTCAGAAAGCTACGAAAGCTTACTATACTGTACCAAAATCTTAAATTGTCTGAATTTATCTACACCCTCCCCTCCTTATACTCCCCAAACTCTCTCTACCTTTTGTTGTCTATAAATGTTTCTCTCTTCTCTCTCCCCCCTTTCCCAGTTTTAAATCCGAATCATCGCCACTGTTTTTTGCACCTTAACCTTCTCGCACTAATATGGTGTTCACATCTATCTTACTAATCATATACCTAATACCTCCACACAATTTGCCTGTCTGATAATGTCTTATTCACTACACTTTTCATGTATATTTATGCTAATTTTCGTAAGTCTCGTTTTAAAGTTCTTTCACAAGGCAAGGTTCTAATTCAAACAACGTAATAAATGAAACCTAAAGTTTATATTATTACAAAGACGCAGAAATGCTCATAATACTTAATATCATGTCATTGTATATATTTTCCTACAATCTAATATTTCGAATATTTAATATCCAGCTTATAGAGTTATTATACAATGTGAAACTTACTCTTCTAACTGAAATTTTGGTTGTTTATAAATTCATCGTAAATTTAAACATGCTAAATTTTTTTTTAAAAAAAATATGTAATTTCAAACAAGCTACTTAAGAACACTTTATTTAATATAAATTTTAGAATTTTGTTGTTAGATTTTGTGAGAAACACATAATTATATTTAAAATAACTTAGATGTTTTCTTATATATGACAACAAAGCTCTTATATTTTGAATACCGAAACCTAAATGAGAATAAAAAAACCATTCACTTTGTCTAAGTTAATTAGATTATCCTTTCAATATCAAATAATATAAAAAGTTAGTTAGACATATAACATAAATTTCATAAAATTGTTTTAGATATGTTTATCAAAGCGGAAAAAAGTGCATGTTCTTAGTCACTAAGGAAAATATGTTTTGCCCTACTAACCTAGATTACTAGAAACACCCGAACAATAACTAAGATATTAATAATCCCGAAAAAAAAAGCTATACTGTCAAATGCTTTCTAAAAGAAGCCAAAGTTGCTTTTGAATTCATTTCTTTATAAAATCATTTTTCTTCTTAAATGAATGCGATAGTATCATTTCATCAACAACTGAACTATTCATGAACTGATAATAAATTATGTTACATTAAAATTAAAAATCCTTTTTGTGTGTGTGTTTCCTGTCAATGATTCTGATAAAAATATAGTCTTACGAAGAAAAAATGCTTAGTAATTTATCATTTAATAAGAGTAATCTGTCATTTGTAATTTATTTAAATACATATGAAAGGGACTTCAAGGAAAGCTTAATTACATTTAGAATTCTTATTTATTTCTTGCCTCGCGCATCAACTCTTAAGGTTTCTTGGAAAGAAATATAAAGTTCGCAAGTAATTCTTTAAATCTTCAAAAAATTTTGGAATTTTGGCAATTATATTAAACATTTTATGAATTTTATATAAATTTGTTTCTTTGTTTGTTCCGTTCATTCTTGTGTACTTAGCACGTATCAGATTAAAACCTTCGAACTCGAACAAATTCATACATATGCCTTCTATAGTTGTAATTGTATATATTTTAAAACAACTTTTATGCAAATAAACAGGTCTAAAATTGCAAATATCCCTGTTACAGTCAACTTTGAAAATTGTGAACGCAAATAAGAAAAAAAAAAAAATATTATTTAAAACTAATTCACATGGTATACTGTAACAGAATTACCTTATACATATAAGAAAATTTTTGAATAAATAATAGAAAATTTATTTGTGTCAACTTTCACGTCTGATTTTACCAATGAAGAATTGAATTTACAAAAAAAATTTGATACCTACGGTAATTTTCTCATTAAGTCCTTATTGGGCTTAAGAAATGGTCGAGTAAAAATTATACGTTTTTTATCTATCTATTAATGTATTATCTTAATTTATATAATATCATAAATCCAAACAATGACTGAAAATGAGATCAAAGTTATCAGAAGAGAATTATAAAACTTTTCAAATGTTTCATCTTAATGTGACAATTTTCTAAACAGGTTAGTTAATCAATCTGAATAAAAATATCATTAAATTGAATTTTTATAACTGAAGCTAAATACGACTATTTCTATTCAGATATCGAACTCAGTAGATTTATATATGATAATGACAGAAGTTGAAAATAAATTATTATAATCTCTGAAATTCCAAGTGACAGATATTTAAAAAAAATCCAATGTTTTAGTCTTCTTTAGATTTAAGATCGATTTAGTAATTAGATGGAATATTTCTTTACAAGAAATAAGATTACGGAAAACTCGATTTACAAGTTCCAAACGAATGTCGCCCTGCATGAGTAATGTTTGTGACGAATCTTATAATTCTGAAAATTAAAGAAACAAAAGAGAAAGGATCGAAAAATTAATATATCTATTTCTAGAAATTTTCATTGAAAAGTTATCAACTTAAGCAAGTCTACTGTAAGAGGAGGTATGGTAAAGTTTTAATTGTTACTAAGAGATAACTGGGATATGTGGATAAAATTTATTCCTTATATTAACTGATTCTTATATACATAACATTGTAAATTACAGCTATTCAAGTTGATTTGTTTGGTTTCAGAAGAGCCGTCGATTAATGTAATCTACATTATTGTAAAGTTTATCATCTCAGGCTTTTGTAGGGTTTTAATTATCATACTAAGATAATCGAGATACGGAAAATTTAATTTTATTTATTATTCTTGAAACTTGACTTCTCAGCCTACATCCAGAGTGACATATTTCTTCCCGATTTTCATGACTTTTTTCGAAAGTCATGGCGGTAGAACTCAGCAGATAAATTCTACCTTCTCCGTATTGCAGGTTACTTCAATTTACGTCTTCTTGAAACCAAACAAATCAACTTGAATAGTTATAATTTAGAACATTATGCACATGCAGGTAAATTAATATTCAAAATAAATTTATCCAAATACCTCGATTATTTTTTTAGTAATAATTAAAACCTTACGATACACAATCGAATTGATTAAATATATGAGAAAATATAGTTTATTCATTTAGCTTGAAAATATCTCTGAAATAATTGAAAAGTAAAGAATCGAAATGGATATTAGCGATAATTAATTCATTTATGAAAGAAGTAATGACTAATTAATTTTTTTTACTTTGATTTTATTGTTCGCTGACGTGAAAGAAAGGAATAACTGTTATATTCTTATTCTTAATAAGAAATTTTTTAGTCAGTTTGTTTTTAAGCATGTTTTTCAATATACTAATACATTTATTAACAAGTTTTCAATTCATTCCAGACATTAGACATATTCTTTTAGCCTATTGCTTTAAAAATGCTGTACTTGAGTATATTTTTATATATCTACATATAAATTAAAAAAGTAATAATAATTATTAAAATATTGTATAAAAAATTTAAAAAAACACTTTGAGCGGGCAAAAGAGTTAAAAAAGAACTAAAAAGTAAATAACTTTTTTTTAAGTATTATATAATGTTTTAAAATGACTTTTTTCTCGTACCAGTAAGAAATTATATGAAAATATCAATTTATAATCATCATAAAAAATTCTATCCGGCTGAAAATGTTTGACTTAAAACGGAAGTATTGTTTCCATCATAAGTTAGATAGTTAAACAGTTGGAGTGCGCACAACATTTCAGTTTTTAATTAAAAAAATTCAGCTGGATTGAAAAATCTTCACTTTTTTTTTTGATTGGAGATATTTTTTAATTAAGTTTTTGAATTATGTAGACATTTTTTTTCTTCTTTATTGGAATTTGTTTTTTTTAAAAAAGAATCACAGCATGGTTTTTTTTTTAGTTTTTTAAACTTTTTATTTGCAATTTAATAATTTAATATTGTATTGTTATAAAAACTGAAAGCTGTTTACAAAATATCAAGGTTCTAGCTTATTGGGAAGATGATCAAAAATCGATGAAAATATTTGTACCTTATTCATACAGTACAAAGTGAAAAGAATAGTTGGATAAAAGAAAAAAATTATTTGGAAACTTATATTCTGAAGAGATTTGTTGAAAATAAATCGTGCTAATAATTTTATCAAAATGTATTTTTCTCCCAAATGAAAAAAAAAAAAAAATATTTTTTAATAATTTTTAGCACCTTATTTTTGAACAAATTCTTTAAGCTACGTGAATAAAGCTCGTTCTTTATACAGATCTATTTTAGAGTGAATCTAATCAATCCACGGAGAAAAGAAGTTTTCGTGGTTAATAACCATCAAATCTGTTACCCAACAAACAGACCGCCGGTTGTATGAATCAGAGAAAGTGCTGACCCCACCCCTTATTGTGACCCTCTTCTAATGGAGGGCGGAACCACTGCAAAATACCGACAACCCCCGAACTTTCTCTCCCTTGATTATTTTTCCGCATCGAATGAATACAAAAAAAGTGATTTTCCTCATTTGAAAGAAGGTTTTTGAAGACCATTGTTTGTTGTAGCAGCTTCTTCAGGAAGCTCGTTTGGGTGTGAGTGGTTTTTGCTTTTTGCAGCGTGGGAGACGTGAGGGTTCCACGCTGTTGGGTTTGGTTTGAAAGTACTTAGAGTAGAGATGGATGAATTTAGTGTGAGAAAGAATGATGGAAAGAAGACAAAGCCCCGGTTCGTAATGATGGTCGGTTTTGAAAGCAACTTGAAATATTGATTTCTTTTTAGTTTTCATCGTGAAATATTTTGGAAATCATAACTTTATAAATGTGTTAAATTCATCGATAAATATTCTTAAAAAAAAAAAAAAAAAAAAAAAACACCCACTTAAATAATTGAAAGAAATTTCACGATATCAATTTGAATTTGTAATTTTCTACTGTGGGATTAATACAAACCGATTATTTGTATTGTTAAGGTTTTGTCGATATAAAGATATGTTCCTGTGAAACTGATAGAAGTTATGCGAAGTTTCGATAAAAGTAAATATTTGAGGTTCATTAGTGAATATTTTCTGAATGTAAGTATTTGTCTAAATATGGAACTCTAGGGAAGAAAAATGAGATTAATCTGTTTAGGATACTCTCAGACGGTCCTTTAAGTATGAATTACCGTTATTAAATAAAAATTTTATGTCAAAAGATACATAATACTGATTAATGTCCCACTAGAGCAATACCACATCGGAAGTCTGTGAGCTTTGTTTGGTATTGGTAATAAAGGAATATGTATTAATTTATTTGGTATTGCGTGTGTCATTTTATTAAGATCTACAGAATAAATACAAAATTTTTTGTGGCCTAGCACTCCATTTTGAAAGAAAAAAAAAAATCTTACAACTTCCTTTTCTTTAAAAAATTAATTACTGTCCCTTTTTCAAAGGGAAAAAAAACGACTTTTTTTTTCTTGATATCAGTGATGAGTGACTTAATAAATATTTAAAAATACTTCCAAAAGTCAGAAAAAGAAAATAATTCACTCAAAAACATTCCTATTTTTTCACTCTTTCGAATAAATTTTATTCCATGAAATTAAAAGCAATAATCTAGCTTTGAAAAGAAAAGTAAAATACTCTACAGCGTTAACCTAACACTGTGAAGTTCGTTTTGGTGTGTAGACGAGAGCTTTAAACTTATGATCCGTCCAAACCTTTATATATAAGCTTCGTTGATCAAACTGGAACACATCTACTTATTCTAAGGTTCTAAGTGTGGTGAGGTGAGTATTCAGCGACTCGTTCATTAAGTAATCAAAAAGGTATAGGGAACAACGCTATAATGTACCAACACCTACTTTTATTATAAATAGATCTTGCTGAAAAAGACATTTAGAATTATTTGATGAAACATATGTTCGATGATTTTCAATATTAATTAAGCTTTTCAGCGCGTTCTTGTGAGTATCTTCCAGGGAGGCGTCAGTTGGTCATTTACGCCCCCTAAATGAGGTTTGGACCAAAAACTTCCCTTTAGATATCAATGACTTTCGGTTGAAAGGGTACTGACACCCCGTTGAAAACCTCTGGCTCCCAACCTTTCCAGTTTGCAATCTCCCAGCTTACTCGGTTCTTTTGTGTATATCACGGCCTCTAACCTTCCAGATCCCTCCCTCTACGATCTGTTTCACCCATTGAATATTCAGATAACTGCTCTAAAAAGGTAAATTTTGTATTAAATTAAATGGTTTATTTTTGAATCACATAGTTTTATATTTCTGAATTAAATAATCAAATTAACTCAAAGATTGGGGGGGGGGAGAAAATTAATGCAATATTTGGGACCTCTTTTGAAGTAGGTTCAAAAGAGGATAAATACAATTTAGAATCCGGGGCTGCATTTAATTTGCTTGATTTTTTTCAGAAATTTCAAAGCATTTGACACAGCGACATGCCTTCAAACTAAGTTCCCCATTCCGCTAGTGAAGAGGTTTTTCAGAACAGTATCTGATGAAAACCGTAGCAGTTTTTTCTTTATTGATAAGGAAGTCATTATTACAACTTACAATATTCGTAAAAACCTATAGCTGCTTGTCAACACACTTTTTAATTTTTTTAAGAAAATTACATTGTTTTTGCTTAGCTAGATGGCCACCATCACCGTTTTCTTTTCGCATGCCTCAATCACCTTTTGTATCCTTCTATGGTACACTCTGTGTGTGCATTAAATTAGAAATAAAATAAATTTATGAGTTTGATGTGAAGAACAACATATACATAAAAATGGTTTTTTGTGTTTTTTAAAAGATACTTATTATCTGAAAATGATCAGATTAATCAAAACATGTTTACAATTATACTTTGTAATAGAAAGTAATTAAATTAAAAATTATCGCGATCATTCACAAAGCGATTCTTCCTGAGCTCATTCTTCATCATCATATTTGACTCAACAGCACAGGGTGGACCAAAGCCTTCTTTTGACGATTCTTCCAAGATAACCTACCTTTTGCCTTAGTCCCTCCCTGACAGTTTCTCTCCCCAATCACCTTAAAATCCGATTCAGCAGAATCAAGCCACCTTAGTTTTGATCTTCCTCTTTTCCGATTAATAAAGGGTTTTGCAACAAAAATATTCTTTGCTGAGTTTTTTTCATCCAAAATATTCTTTGCTGAGTTTTTTTCATCCA
>BMAW01128667.1:1664426-1690327 GCA_019974015.1 Nephila pilipes | reverse complement strand
TGAGTTTTTTTCATCCAAAATATTCTTTGCTGAGTTTTTTTCATCCATTCGAACAATAGAAGAATCACAGTTCATTCCGTTTCACTTTAATACATTTAATGATATTAGGTTCATTAAAAATTCTATAAATTTCAGAATTAAAATATCTTCCCCAAAGGCCATTTCCTTTGACGCCAACGAGATTACCTCTGAGAACTTGATTAATTGTTAAATGACCTATTTTTAACGATAATTAATTTGTTTATTTGTTTTTAGCATTGTGATACTATAGCAATCACTTGACGGTTTTTACGTACCTCGTCCTTAATTTGTTTCCGCGTCTATGGAACGCATTAAAAATTGTCATGCACTGCGATTTATGATTGTTTCAAGTAATAGCCTTGTGTTTCCTACAACAGATAATAAAAAATAAGAGATAGTTTCAGATGAGATTTTGAAGTTAAAAAAAAATTAAGTTATTGAAAGAATACGTTTCCGTAAATAAGCCGAGAATTTCGGAACTTATTCTTATTATGGTTGTCGGCATATATGTGTATCCACTAGTTAGCGAAAAAAAAAAACTAGTTTATAAGGAAATTCATTTTAAATGAAACGATTACTCTTTTTATGGAAAAAAAAATGAATTGTAATATACAAGTATTTTTTTCGAAAGTGTTTATATGGTTTGTTGAGTTTCCTCAAAACAAAGTATCTAATATTGGCACAGTATGTACCTGGCTAACAAAAAAAGTACCAAAATGTATGCAAGAAATAATAAATGTATGCGTAGATAATACGCGCATAAAAATAAATGACGGATATTATTCTAACCTCTCTTCTAACTTATATTTTCATTTCGGCTTATTCGTGATGTTTGAATTTTGGGTACATTTTTGGAAAAAATTAAATAAAGGGAAAGGTGAATGGCACATTCGACCGCAACACGAATCGGTAAAAAAGACAGATATCATAACTTGGACATAACTGGACCTAAATTATAATTTTTACTCTTCTTACTTACCTAGAAAAATAAAGAAAATAAATAAAAATGATACACATAAAACATTTATCAAACACCAAGAATTCAATTAACCTCCGTGATGGAAAAGCTGATGAATCCTCATAAACAATCCTAATGAGCGATAAAGGAACCGGGCGAAAGCCATCAAAAGCTGTTTAGCGGTCGCTTTTCGAAGCTTCAAATATCTAGTAGCACGCGACAGCGTATTTAAAAGAGGCACTTTCGCTTTTTTTTTTTTTTTACCTTAGCTTCAGGTCTGACCCGAAAGGTGAAAGTGAAAAAGGTCCGATATAATTACAAATATCAGAGAAAACGCGCATTCTTTGAGGAGTGCTTCATTTTGAAAATAATCAATACTTGTCTTTCAATGGACATTTTTTTTTTTACAAAAAATGAATGTTTACATGGCTGTTTACATTATCTACAATAAAATAGTAATTTTATAACGCCTATTTCGATTCCTTTCGATTACAAATTTTATTTATATAATGACTAAGTAATAGTTCATTGAGTAGAAATTTACTCATTAATAATATACAATTTTTTTTACTAAGAATTTTCAATATTCATCACTAACTTATTTTATCTTTGATATTTATTTCTATTCAAGTCTAATTTGATAATTGAAATAATAAATCAATCCTTCTCTTACCAACCCACTCGCGTTTGAGACATTAAACTAACTAAAGTTGTGAGGGTTTGAGTCACTAACTCCATGTAAATCCATTTTAAATTCCTATAAAGGCTCTTTATTCAACGCAGATAGAATATCGATGTTTCACTTGATAATTTCCGCTCACTATCTTTGTCACGTATTAAGCTACCAACCTCGATAGTGAAGATGATTTCAATCAATATCTCAAAAAGACTCCAAAGTGATAGTTGCAGGGAAAATCACGATAGAAACCCACGCCATAGCTTAATTTTTAAAAGATAATTAGATTCTCACCAAGGAGCCAACTACCAGAAAAATCAGAGCCATTACTATAGGAAAAAATGCATTACACCAATAACATAAAAAAATATTCTATATTTTAAAACAAATTTATTTTGAAATTATTTTTTTGAATTCTTAATGAATTATAAATAGTGTTCCGACCAATATTGATTGTTTGTACCAGGTGTGTAAGTATGAAACCGGAATTTTTGTACAGAAAAAACACGTTTATTGTAATGATATGATACAAAGTAACTTATTCAAAGGATTATCCGTCGTTATCTATACATTTTCCCCATCTTTCTGGCAATTTGTGGATTCCGCGCCAAAAGAACTGTTGCTCTTTTGAGGCAAACCAGTCATCGAGCCATTTTTGTACATCTTCGTAAGAAGTAAAGCGCTGCTCAGCAAGTGCGTGTCCCATCGATGCAAACAAGTAGTAATCGGATGGGGCAAGGTCCGGTGAGTAAGGCGCGTGCTGAAGAATCTCCCAACGGAACGACTCTATCGTTTCCTGGACCTGTTTTGCTTTGTGTGCTGGTGCATTGTCATGCTGCAAAATCACCTTGTGTTGTCTTTGTTGGTATTCTGGTCGTTTTTCTCGCAAAACTCGATCTAAATCGGTCATTTGTTGTCGGTAGCGTTGAGTATTGCCAGTTTCCCCAGGTTTCAGTAGCTCGTAGTAGATTACGCCCTTCTAATCCCACCAAACACACAGCATTGTCTTTCGTCCGTAGCGGTTTGGTCTTGCCGTCGATGTTGATGGTTCACCTGGAGTAACCCATGACTTTTTGCGCTTAGGATTCTCGAAATATATCCACTTTTCATCGCCAGTCACAATTCGATGGAGAAATGACTTTCTTTTGAACCTGGCGAGCAGCATTTCGCATGATGTTTTGCGGTTTTCCTGCTGTCTTTCGTTGAGTTCATGTGGAACTCATTTCCCCACCTTTTGTATCTTTCCCATGGCTTTCAACCGAAGGGAGATGGCTTCTCGGGTCACCTTTAACTGATCCGCCAGTTGTTGTTGTGTTTGAGCGTCGTCTTCGTCCAACAAGGCTTGCAGGTCAGCATCTTCAAACTTTTTCGGTGGTCTTCCACGTTCTTCGTTCCTCACGTCAAAATCGCCACTTTTGAACCGTTTGAACCACTCGAAACACTGTGTTTTACCGAGAGCATGCTCACCAAATGCCTCCAGAAGCATTCGATGCGATTCGGCTGCGGTTTTCTTCAGATGAAAACAGAAAAGTAGTGCTGTCCGCAAATCGTAATTTGTTGGCACAAAACTCGACATGTTTATCTTTAATAAACTAATGCTACTGAATGAAATTCGTGTTATTGTGAGTTGGAAATCTTTGTTGGTTATCAATACAATAACAAGACACCGCTGACGTAATGTGTCGGTAACTGCATCGACATCTAGCGCCACCTATGGGCAAATTCCAGTTTCATACTTACATACCTGGTATTCTGACGCCACTCTTAGAAACAACGCGAGGCTATTGAAGACGGACCTCATAATTTTGAACCGCGGTCAAGTGACCTGAGCCGGCCTTTTCTCTCCAAGCAGCCTCACCACGCCAGGAGAAGGATTTGGAGCCTCGACGGATTTAACGGGCATTAACTCCGCTACGCGTCGGGATTTTAGTAGCATCAGGACTCGAATCCACGTCAGAATGAAATGAAACTAGATACAAGCTCACTGATCGAAATGATTATCGAAACACTATTTATAATTTCAAGATAAATTTATTTTAAAAAATAGAATATTCTTTTCGCGACTATGACCACTAGGTTCATTCACCGGAAGAAAAATAGGAAAAAAAAATAGTAAAATTCCTGCTGTGATTATTTTGAAAGAGATAAATTTATTTGAACGTTTCTGATATTTTTTTCTTTATAAAAACTCGTCCTGTTAATTTATGGAAGCACAGGAAAAAGATTAATTTATAGCACGGTATTTAAAGAACTAGAAAGGTAATTTAGAGTGTTGAATATTTAAAAATAAAATGACAAAAGAAACAGAGAAGAAGCTTATTTATTACCCTGTAGTGTTAGAACTCGGGAATAGTTCAATTTAGTAACGTTAACAGTAGTAGTGATTGAAAGATAATTAACATTAAAGAAAAACAAAAGAACACAACTAGACAGAAAATAAAAAAAAAGCGAGTATTATACATACAGAAATAATTCAATTTTAATCAAATGGAACCTAGTCACATAGTTTCTTTTTACTTTCTACCCAATAGTTAGAAACAGGGTATTAACCCCTTGTCTGCTCCCCTTCTCCAAAGAGCTTGCGTCTGACAGCAGTATATCATTGTGATACATCGCGTATCTTTAAATCATTATTACATGCGAACCCTCAGCAGGTTTGGGAACAGTACAATTTATGGGTCTCTCAGCACATGGGGAATTTATGAGCTTCTTTTTGTAAAAACAGGATTTATGGGTTTGCTTTACGATTTTGCTCGTATTTGTTTAATTTGACTTTCGATTTGCAGCAAATTTGGCAAATAAGTGTCATTTTCACGGTCTTTATACTTTAGGAATATTTATGGCGATACAGATACAATGTTACCGATAACCGGAGAAAAGAAAATATCTCAATTTGTAGACGGCTTTTTGCTGCTGTTTCTTAATTTCGAGAAATTAACGTAGAACTTCTTCGTTTTTCTTCCTTCTTCTACTTTTTATGTTGTGGCTGTATTTAAGGAACTTATGAACGCACAGAAAATACGTGATATTATTAAAGAAAAACATTTTATTATTTATTTGAATGCATTTCAAATCAAAACAGTACCGTTTTCTTTGTGAAATGGAATAACTGCATTTAAAAACTGTTATAATCAAATTTTGATAATTTTGTATTGCATTGAAAATATATGTACTAGAGGTATCGTAAAGTTTAAAAATTACTGAGAATAACATAGATATCTGGATAAAATTTATTCTGCGTATTTATTTATCCTTACGTTCATAACATATATATTACAGCTATTCATGTTCATTTGTTTGGTTTCAAGAAAACGTAGACTTAAGAAACGCGCAGTGTAGAAAAGATACTGTTCAATCAGCTGAGTTCTACGATTGATGGCCTTCGAAAGGTCAAGAAATGTTGAGGGAAATTCATCACTCTGGGTGGTGATAGTTTAGAGAATTCTCAAGAATAATAAATAAAAATTAAGCTTCTATATTGATCATTTTTAACAATAATAAAAACTTTACGATACCCCGGGATAATAATTACAGTGTTATGGTACTAAGGGTTGCTTCAATCTACGACTGCTTGAAACCAAACAAATCACCATGAATAGTTGTTATATGCGACATTATGTACATAGGGCACAATTAATGTGCAGAATAAATTTTATCTAGTTATCAAGGTTATTTCTTAGGAATAATTAAAAAATTATGATAGCCCTTCATAAATTTTATGTAGAGAGAAGGATTGTAAATTTCATAAATAATTCGAGGGCACCTTTGTTCCTTTTTTATGTTGCATTATAACAATGCTAACATACTACATTAGGATGGAATAAACAAATCGAGACATTGATTAAGAGTTCCAGAAAAACGGAATACGAGGGCGCGTAGAATGAAAGAAAATTTTTGTATCAAATGCAAGAAGACCAACTTTAGATTACCGAATATATCCCCATTCCGTATTACAAATCAAAACACCATGTCTTAAAAATAGACATTAATATAAAATTCTTATGCCAAGAAAGATGGCTGCGGTAGTCTGGTATTCATGGTCGCGGCCTCGCGGCCGGAGGTTTTCGTCGAGTCATAGGTTCGATCTTTGAAGACGTTTAATATTCTCCGTGTAACCGGGGATGGTGCACGTTAAATCTAGTCTCGGTCTCAAAGTCCTCCTGTTGGCGTGGTGTGGAAATTAGAAAAAGGGGTGCCAGCTCAGGTATGGAGCTCTCCACTTGATCGAGGTTAGGTTCAAAATTACGAGGTCTACCACCAATAGCCCCAGTGTAGCTTCTAGAGCGACGTTAATAAAACCAACCAAACAAACAAAGTGTGATCATATTACATCATAACGAATAAGCTAGCCAACAAACACATTAGCAGCTTATCCATATTGAAGCATATAAAACAAAACAACTATTAACAATGTTTATATGTTTTTTGTGAGGATTCTTTGGATACATTATCCTTCTTCAGGGGCTTACCTTCTTTAGGTAAGTAAGGTACTCTAATGATATTAATACCGAGGTACCCTAATAATTTTTTTTCGCATGGGGATTACTGTCTTTGATAAATAGGAGTGATGCGCACACAGAGCAACCTAGATTCCAACATAGCTAGCAAACCTTCTCTATTTTCAACCCTTCCTCTTGTCTCTCTCTAAGCTTTTTTCCTTCCTCCCCATATCTTTTTACGTCTAGATCACTAGCTCTTGTGTACCAAGTCCTTTCTGGACCATTATTTCACATTATATATGAATGTTCGGCTTTTCAGGCTTTTTCTGGGCTTATATTTTCCCACTTCCTTATCATTTAAGAAATCAAGATCATTTGTTGAGTGTCCTGGCTTGCCTTTAAAAGAAATAAATTTATTAGTTTAATTTTTAAATAAATTTGATGTATCTAATTTTATTTAACAGAGATTTGATTTCATCACAAATTTTCTGAAAACGTAATGTTTAAATCTTTCTGCTTTATAAAGTTTCGTTCCTTTGTTTTTCATGACCTCAAGAATGTTAGGCGACGAAATGTATTCAGCATTCGGAAGCTTGTACATGTCTTGGGAATCTGTGAGCTTGTTGGAAACTTACCGTGTAAATAATAATCTGATGCAGGCTGTTCTCATACTTTCGTCATGAAATTGAAAATCAAAAGTCTCCTGAAACTCAATACGTGTTTTCCAAAAGAAGTGGGGTCCTAAAATGTTTACAAATTCCGAACTTTCAATTGAAACACTTGCTCCAATACGAGGGTCGTTTAATAAGTCCTCAAAAAAAATCCAAGAGATGGCGCTCAGAGCATTGAAAATGGTTTGTTTTTAGTAAGCATCATGACTCACTAGACAGCTGTCTAAGTCTCAGTTACTGGTATTTGTGATCATGACGCCTTTCGCTCCTCAAAAGTTCTTCATCCTAACTTTTCTGCCAATGAGATCATCCTCGCCTAATTTTGAGTAGATTCACCGGAGACTACCCATTGTTTGAATTACTGCCTGGTTTCTGATGTATATTGAAAAACCCAGATCCCTCATCGACGGTGACAACTCGACTCAAAGTGGCATCGACAACTCAACACGGCAGCAATCAAATTTTGATTTGGCAGCAAATGACTACCAAATGAAAACCAACTTATGAATCAGGGTCAAATTGGCTTTGGCTCTGTTTAACAGATGGCAGCATCAAATGGTAACAATAATTTTACTTGATGATGTGATCTGTTTTCCCTTTGAACCCCCCTCGTAGCGCTAATTTGGAGGTCGAAATGAGCAATTTAAGTCTCCTCGCATCAAAATTGCAAACCCTCAATAAAACACTCACTTTGTATGTAATTTTTATTCAAGTTATTTAATATGATTATATTTTTTGAATAAAGAACAACATTGTTACAAACTGTTTCAAATCACACTTAATAAAACCAAAAATCTGCCATAATGAAGCATTTATTTTTCGAAAATCCGACCTGTTCTCTCTGGTAATTCCCCTGTCACGCGATTGGCTTTGCCTCATTAAGCCCAACTGATAATTAACGTCAGGAACACGTGCAAGTGAAGACAGGATCGCGCCACGCCATTCAAAAAACAGTCTTTTTTGTTTCAGTCCCCAAAGCCAAATGAGTCAATCCCGGCAAGGAGAAGAGACAAGAAAAAAAGAATGTCAATTAAAAGAAGTGTGTCTGCTTCCCAAATCGGAGCCTGACTCTAATAAGCGCATGTAAAAAGTAACCCAATGTCATTCCGGACCTATGTAATTAAAATGTTCCAATACAATTACAGACTATCAACTCTTCTTCGCCTTCCAGTCGGCTGCCGTTAAAGTTGTTTCTTTTCTTCCTAGTCATAATTGCGGCCCAAAATGATTGGAGGAGGAAAATATTGGAGATTTTTATGCCCACTTTTTGCTTCTTATTATTTAGATTGGATTCGGGTAATTTGTTTTAAAGATAAATCTCCGAAAGAAAAAAAAGGAAAAGAATAGTTGAAACATTGTTGTTTAATGAGAGATGTACAGTTCCGATTCAGGAAATGTATTTGATTTAATTTATAATGTGTGACATGTGTATTAATCACGATTATTTTTTTCTAAAAGTTTCAAACGAATATTAAGGCTCTTGTCTACCGGCCATTTTGGATTGGAATTTCTACTTTCGTCCTCAAATTTAGACTATTCTATCTATTTGAAGGCCAAAGGGGTGCATACAAATGAGCAAAGAATAATGAAGGTTTCTGTGGAATTACATTTTCCTTCAAATTTTTAAAAAATATTTTCACTCCTATTTTGTTTATGAGTTTCCGGTCTTTAAAAAAATATTTTAAATCAATTCTGAAAGTCGGAGAAGAAATTCAGTTCCTCAAAAACCTTCATAATTTTTTTCTTCTTAAAGATGCATTTTTTAAATTTTTATTTTGAAAAAAAAATATTTGAGCACGGTAGATAGAAAATACTTACGGTCACGAAAATTACGGTCACGAAATCCAAATTTCTGGTGAACGGGAGCCTGAATGTAAAAAAGTAATCATCATTTAATTTCAAATACTAAATGTAGTCTTTGATGTAAAAAACACAATGTATAATGAAATTGATTTACATTTCGAAATATTCTAATTATTTGAAAAACTTAAAATATGTGAATTATTTGATTTGCATCATACAGTGGCACAAACAATTGAGGATACACCTTACTTTTACTTGATAAATCCAACTTTCAATCAAAATAACACCTTAACCAGAAGTGCAAACGAATTTTTATTCTTAGACATAACAAAAGGTTTAATTAACAGTAAAAATAAAGAAAAATCAACGACAAAATTCTAAAATAAAACTTTTTAGAGGCATTTCAAATAAACATAAGCAGATTTTTACCTCAAAAAATTGAGGATACACAAATGAAATTTTTGTTTAACTACCACTTGATTTCTTTTTGCTTGCTACTAATAATCTAAGTTTGGGAAATTTTATCCTAAACTTTTTCAACTGTTATTTCTGTCTTTTGAAGTTGATTATGAGAATATAAAGCTGTAATTTAAATAGAAAATGGCTCCTCGGAAAGAGACTAGTATTGATGTAAGAAAATTTATATTAAGGTTATTTAAGAAGGGAAAATCTTATCGTGAAATAGCTGAAATTGTCGGTAGAAGTCACTCATGTGTCCAGAAAATCATTGAGAAATTTAAACGCGATGGATTAATTCAAAATAAGAGTGGAATAGGAAGGAAAAGTATTCTGAGTGATGTAGCTAAAAGGAAAATTTTAAAAGATATCAAGATTAATCCTAAACTGAGTGCAGTCAAACTAGCTGCAGAAACTTCTCGAATAATCTGCAGAAGTGTAAGTGCTGAAACTGTGAGAAATGTGATTAGACATGCTGGATATAGCAGTCGAGTAGCTAGAAAGAAACCTTTCATAAGCTTACAAAATCAGAAAAAGCGTTTGGAGTTTGCAAAAACTCATCAGTTGAAGACAGAAAACTTTTGGAAGAAAGTTATATTTAGTGATGAAAGTAAGTTCAACATTTTTGGAAGCGATGGTCGTCACACCGTTTGGAGAAAGCCGAACACCGCTTTGGATCCAAAAAATTTACGTCCTACAGTTAAACATGGTGGTGGCTCCGTCATGGTTTGGGGTTGTATGGCTGCAAATGGGGTAGGAAATTTAGTTTTTATAGATGGTATAATGGATCATAAGCTTTATATAGACATACTCCGCAACAATCTTAAAGAAAGTGCACAAAAATTGGGTTTAGATGGAAATTTTATATTTCAGCACGACAACGACCCCAAACACACGGCACGTAATGTCAAAATGTGGTGTCTTTTTCATTGTAAACAGCAATTGCACACACCGCCACAGTCCCCTGACATCAATGTCATAGAAAATTTGTGGGCCACACTAGAAACAGCGGTCCAAAAACACCAGATTAGAAACAAAGCCCATTTAAAGCAAGTGTTACAAGAAGAATGGGATAAAATATCTCCAGATACCACAAAAAAATTGGTCGAATCGGTACCAAGACGTTTGGAGGACATTATAAAAGCCAAAGGACATGCAACCAAATACTGATACTGTCTATGCATGTAATATATCAAAAAAATTTCATTGGTGTATCCTTAATTTTTTGAGGTAAAGATCTGCCTATGTTTACTTCAAATATTTGTGAAACTTTTAATTTTAGATATTTTTTTGTTGATTTTCGTTATTTTTAATGTAAATTAACCCTTTTATTACGTGTAAAAGTAAAAATACGTTTTCTTTTCTAGTTAATGTGTTATTTTCAATAAAAGTTGGATTTATCAAGTGAAAGTAAGGTGCATCCTCAATTGTTTGAGCCACTGTATATCACGAACGCAAATACCCACAGTTCATTTTTGTAATTCTTCATACTGGATGTAAAAGGTAATTTTGAAGGTGTGTAATTATTCTAACTTTGAAATTAGTAAATGGCCCGTAACGAAATCATTTACTCCGTTATTACAGAAAATTAGGAAACAAGGGATTTACTTAAAATATGTTTCATTCAAATATAGTTTTTGCAACAGTTTCATTTTATTTTGATTAGATAATTTATACTATTGTAATAGAAATATTTTATCAATACATTTCCATTATTTCTTTTATGAGTTTTTCGAAAAAAAGTGCAAGTCAAAATCTCACTGCTATAATGGAAATTATAATGAAAAACATACCTATATGTGTGTGTGTGTGTCACAATAAAAAACCTAATTTTTTTTTTCAATTCAAGAATTTTTAAATCAAAGCCGAGTTTATTTTAAATTAAAATTGAGTTCAATTAAAAAGTTCTGGAACAAAATTTTCTTTTATATAATTCCGAAAAACTTTTTAGAATTTTTTGATCTTCATTTTTCTTCATTTAAATTTGCCTAATTGCCTTATATTTCATAGTATTTCGATGATTGATAGTTTAATTTAAATTATTTGGTAAGCAAAATTTTGAAATATAAAATTATAAATTGTAAAATTAAAATACAATCACTGATTACAACAAAATACTGATTACACTGAACAAAAATACTCATATAAAACATGGTTTATTTAAAGAAATATTTACAAATATTTCGAATGGATAGCTGCTATTCAGTAAAAATCCCTCAACAGTATTCATTATCTATATTACAAAAATTTTGTAGCTGAAACTTAAATTATATTACAAAAGGTTCAATTTAATTTTTATAAATTAAAAAAAAAACTTACATTACAAGTATTT
This sequence comes from Nephila pilipes, assembly GCA_019974015.1. Taxonomy (NCBI): domain Eukaryota; kingdom Metazoa; phylum Arthropoda; class Arachnida; order Araneae; family Nephilidae; genus Nephila; species Nephila pilipes. The sequence continues at coordinate 1,678,971 of BMAW01128667.1, read as the reverse complement.
TAGCTTAATTTTCCTTATTTTTTAAAATTATATTCCTATATTAACTGGAAGCATATTAACCTTTTGATGTAAGAAAGATTAAACACTTAAAACTTAATGTAAAACTATTTTAATTTATTGTATTTGCCAAAAAACATATTTATATACACGACCAAGTATACAAAAACTTTTTACAAAAAATATTTGTTTAAAATCATACAGTTAAATTTATTATTACTCTGCATATTTAATATCTATTAAATTTTATTGAGATTTTATAACTTTTTTAACTTGTCATTTTATTTTAGCTTTAATTCGTTTTGTCATAAACTAATATATAAACAAAATAACTATTTTCTAAAATTGTGAAGTATTTCTTTTTTTTTTGAAGATGAGCCTACATAGTTTATTTACAATTAATGTAATAAAAAAAATGATTGATGTTGTTTTGAAATATCATTTTCCCAAAATTACTTTTACACGTTAAAAATATTTACATATGAGTGACATTTTTGTTATACTCGTTGTCTCCATGTGCGATACCTTTAAATTTAAAAAAAAAATCAATTTTTTACTTTCTCTCATATTGATATGATGATAATTTTAATATATTGATTCTAATGTAAGTGCAATCTAATAATAAGTGGTTTCTTGGGACTCTTAACTATGATCTGAGTATGAGAAAACACATCATTTTTGAATTCTCATAATTTAATACTTTTAAGAAATTCTCTAGAAGTTACGAAAAATATATATAAATTGTACTTTTTTCAAAATTATGAAAACAAATATTTTAGTGCCCTCAGGATTCTAGTGAACAATATTGATCAAAATTTACGAAACTGATGTTATATGGTAAAAAAGTGTTCAGTTTTGAAGTTATAGATACTTTTTGAAAAATTTAGAGTAAAAATCAATTTTTAATACATTTATTGAGAAAATTATGAAATTTAAAGAAAAATATTCAATCAAATTTAAATAAATAATTTTCTATTATTAATTTTAAAAAAATTAAATTATAAGGAAACTTATTTTGAGCATGTGTATGAAATTTAAAATTAATATGATGAAGAATTTTTGAAAATTCCTGCACGTAAATTAACTTTTTTTTTTATTTTGAGAAAAATGAAGTTAAAGTTGAATAAAGAAGAAGTTAAGTACAGTCTTTTTTTTTTTTTTTTTTTTTTTTGATAACTCACAAAGTTTAGGTAGTATCATTAAAATTTTGGCACCAAACTGTTCAGAAAAGATGGAGCTCCAATATTTGTTTTTGAACGAAAATAAAGAATTTTAAAGTTTCAGAGTCCTGAAATCTCTAAAATCAATGTTCTTAGTTTCTACCTTGCAGTTGTGTATCTTTTAGCAGTAGTAGATTTTTTTTTAATGGAGTCATTTTATTTTTAATTTACAGTAATATTTAATTTTCAATATTTTTTTAGACATAATATGTATGTGATTTCATTAATCCATAACTAAATTTTTCGAATTGTTTCTTAAATTTAATCCTTCTAAATTGAATGTTTATTGATCTCAAGCAAATTAAAATTTCTTAAAAAAGGAAAGTTAGTATAATCGACTACCTTTTGTCTAAAAGCTTAGAAAGGAGGATGCCAGCTAAGGAGTTGTTTTCGTCACTTGGTCAAGGTTTAAAATTACAAAGACCGTCGTCAATAGCCCTCTTGTTACCTCTATTGACAAGATGGCTATTGACGATGACGCTAATAAACAATCATCGTTTCCACAAAAGTATTTCTCATTATTTAAATATATATTTTCAGGAAAAAAAAAATGAAAAGGCTGGGAAAAGTCAGGGGGAAATGTCCTCAAAAGAACTAAGAAATGTTGTAAATAATTTTATTGAACATATTCTACCTATAACATTTAAAAATGCATTTTAGATAAAAATTTATATAATAATTACAATTTACTGTAGAAATCCCTTATAAACAAGTTTGTTGGAAAAGGAGCGTTTTAAAATGTTATTGACTATTCATGATATATTACGGTTCTTAGTTTTACCACTAATAAACATGACCCTCAGACGAATTTGTAGTTCAGTAGGTAAGCAAACAAGGTCAGATTGGTCCGATTCTAAATGAAGTCTCTACTTTCAGAAAATGAGTTCTGACAATACTGTGAGAAAAAACTAAGAAAAAAACACAGTAGCTCAAGAAATTCAATTTACGCATTAGGTGATGCACCTGAAAAGTGATAACTTCTATTTCACAAAATAGAAATTGCAGGGCGTAGTCCGTGTTTTTTTCTTTCTCACAGTATTTCCGATCTTGTTAACGTTGTCCTTATTATTCATTCAAAAGCTGCCCTAAGTGTCTTTATTTCTTTGTAACGAACTAGAGCTGTTTATTGAAAAATGATTTACGGAAATGATGTAAAAAGTTATTTGTAAACATGGCTCAAAATCACTTAAGAACTTTCTGTTTTTCTTTCAGCATATTCTTTTTTACTGCTTAATATGTTTTGTGTAAAACTGTTTTGACCAAAAAAGTAAGTTTACAATTTAGGAGATTAACTCTTAACATTATATTACATTTGAATAATAACTATAAATGATTTTTGCTCTTTGATAAGCAATTTTGAGTAATTAATGTTTATCAGTTAAATCAGTAAAATACAAGAAAATAAATTCACTATTTTTTTAAAATTAGAAACATCTTTTTCACTGAAATGAATCATTATCGTAGTTTCGTGCCCTACTATTGTAATATCTGTATATGTCATCAATATTGAGTTTAGATAAATTGTTTGAACTCAATAATGTATGTATATATATATACATGTGTGTGCGTGCTTGTGTGTGTGTGTACAGTGTCTCTAAAAATGTTCGCATACTTAAGAAAATTGTAGAAATCTTAATTTAGCCTAAGATTCAAATTCGAATACATAGTACAATTTTGTTTTAAATATACTCCTCTATATGATTTCAAATAAGACTTTTTCTTTTTTTAACAAAAATAATTATTCAATTTACTTATAAAATAATTAATATACAAGAAGGTGAAGGGAAAACGGATCACAAAAGTAACTGTACTCCAAAGCATTTTGGGATGAATTCCTTTAATAAAAGTATCGTCTGTTGCTTTCTTTTTCATTTCCGTATTGTGGCGATATATAAAAAAATCTTTTGCTCAAATATTTGCTTGTTTTCTTTGAAATAATCTATTATTTCCTTCTTGTACTTTCTAAAAATAATTCGTAGAGGTAAGGTGATCAAAAATTGACTATTTTTTACTTCGATCGAAGTAAATCAGTTCTGAGCATTGCGAAATTAGTAAGATTTTTAGCTTCAGTTTCATCTGAAACTATTCGAAGAGTACTTAAGTAAGCTGGATTATACAGATGTTGTGCTTGAAGAAAAAAAAATTAAGTTCGAGAAATAGAAAGCTTAAACTTTCCTTAGCTAAATCCATGATAAACAAGTCCCAAACTTATTGGAATAATGTCCTATTTGCTGATGATAGCAAATTTAATATTTTTGTTTCCGACGGACGTTTTATTGTATGGAGAAGAAAAAACGAGGAATTTAATCCCAAGAATTTAGTTGGAATTTTGAAGTATGGAGGTGGAGCTTGTGTGAGGGTGCATGTCAGAATTTCAGGATGAGATGATTTGGTATTTGTTGACGGTATTATGAATCATGTGTGCTTTATTTAAATGTTTTAAAGAACAGATTGAAATTATCTGCCGAAAATTTGGGTATTAGATACGACTTTATTTTTTTTATCGAGATAATGACCTCAAGCACATTGCTCTCAATCTACAACTCTGGTGTCTCTATAGTTGTCCCTGAATTCTAAAAATAACATATCAATCACCTGATTTAAATTCAATAGAACATATTTGGAGAGAACTTGAAATTATAGTAAGAAAACATGACTTAAAAACAAAATGTGAAGTAAAAACAGTAATCACAGAATAATAAAGTAATATCGATGCTGAAATTACAAAAATAATAACAATAATAATAATAAATAAAATGAAATAAAAAAATAACTAGTAAAATCTATTTCAAGATTCTTAAAAGCTGTTGTGGACGCTAAAGGATATTCATCTAAGTATTAGTTCAAGAAAAAAATACAACAGTTAAAGTTATGTTGAATTTTTTGAAGTGTACGAAGAGTTTTGTGACGTAATTTTCAGTTGTTTTTGTTTATTAATTTTTTAAAATAAAAGTTATTCTATGTTTTAAAAATGAATTATATTATTCCATGGAGAATAAATTCTAGATATTATTAAAAGTTACAATTCTGATAAATTAATTTTTATTAATTGATAACATTATATTTTATGAGTGTACGATCACATTTGAGAGCTCCTGTGGGTGTGTATGAATTTTATAAATTCTTCTTACAGTTCAAAAACTTTCAATAAGTTCAACTTCACTTTTATTTTCTTTTTTCTGTTTTATCTTAGGGGGAAAAAAAGGAAAATTCTGTTTTTATAGATATTTGTGGTTACAATTATTCGTTCTTACGAAATACTGTAGTAAAAAATATTACAAGAAGTTAATTTCCTGTTGTAAAGAAAGTTATGTATAATATATTTACATAAATGTTCTTTGATTTAAACAAAGAAATTAAGAAATGCCTCTCAAATTACATATTCAAAAAATCGACTAAAAATTCTTCGAGTGAAAAACTTTTTTTAAAAGTTCTGAGACGTAGGATTATTATTTAGATGGATATGTTTGGCATTACTCAATCATGTTAACCTTATTTGGAAACCTAACTTAATAGTTCTGTCCTAACCAATGCGGATAAGAACTGACACGAGGTAATTTAGAAGAGTGATTCGATGACGTTAAAACCAACACTTTAGATTTCTAGATTGACATGATCTACTGCTTGACACTTCTTCTATCATTTCAACGCCATGCACGACGACCACAGTTCACTAAACACAGACCCCATCAACGTTGATAAAAAAAAAGTACAATCACATTTCGCTCCGTTCGCCGAAGAGAGAGAAATTCCATTTCCTGATGTGATAGACCATAAGTAATTACGGCAGTTGAAGAAAAAAAAAATTTAATTTAAAGAAACCCCGCAAATAATTATGGTCGGTGAAGACAACAAGAATTTCTAATAACAATTACGAAACAGTGCAGCGAAGAAGAAGTGTCAATCCTAGAGATAACGATGGGACGTAATAATAATCATGGAATTAAAAACAAACGAGAATATGAGTCGAGTTTAAGAAAGATGAATCCCAAGAAAGACATGAAGAAAGAAGGTTTAAAATAATAATCATATAGAAAGAAGAAAGGTGGCTAAAAAAAAGGAAGCTTTCTGTCGTCAGAGGCAGTGGTCCAGTCGTTAACTTTGGGATGCGTTGTCGGCACCCTTTGTGCTGCACTTTCTTTTTGGCGCTGATTTGAGGTAAAAGGGGGTTGGGGAAGCTAATAATTATCTTAAAGGGGTGCTCCAGTTAAAAGTTTAGGCTTTCAAATGCCTTTGACTTCGTATGATTAAAAGGAATTCTTTGGAAGCGATTGCACATTTGTTGACGCGTTCCTTCGAGGGAAAAAAAATCATCTCGGATGGAACCTGAAAAGTTTCGAGGCATTTTCGTTGCTACTTTGTCCTTTCAAGAGTTGTTAAAAGATTATTTGGAAGGTAGTGTTCTGATCAATAACAATAACTTCGAATTTGAACCTTTTTGTTATTAAGCATTAACAAAACTTGCATCTGAACACTTATTAAGTATTAAGTATATTCTTTATAGATAAAAAACACTCTTTACCGCCTATTGATTGGATCAAGCTCTAAGATCTTTGTCAACACACACATATATTATATTTGAAGTATATATATAGACATAGATTGTACATAATGATATGATATATTGTTTGGTATATATTATATTATATTTGTATATATGTATATATTATATTTGTATATATGTATATATATTATATATATTTGTATATATGTATATTATATTTGTATATGAATATATTATATATAGGTATATATATATATATATATATATATATATATGTGTGTGTGTGTGTGTATTAAAATTCAATTTACAGCAATGTTACATTTTAAAAATTAAACAATATTTAATAAGAGTAAGTGATAAAACCCAAATTATCCTCTCCAGAATACGCAAAAAAACTTCAAAATTTCCTTCACAAAAATTTATATGTAGGAAGTGCTTTTGTTAAACGTCACACAATTTCACTCTCATTTAGGGTCGCAATAACGCAATAGTTATGATAGCCGGCTTTCTTCCCGTCGAGTGTTGGGTTCGAGTCCTATCATTAAAGACCCGTGATATAATTGGGTTGATGCACGTTAAATCTGTCGGGATTCGAAGGCCTGCGTTGGCGTAGTTTGCGAGATTCAAGAGGGAGATGGCAACTGAAGTATTGTAGCTGGAATGTGGTTCAAAGTTGCGAGGTTCATCGCCAATTGCTGTCGTGTAGCTCCCAAGTGCAACATTATTAAGCAATCAGAATAAGTCATTAAATTCACTTTTATTTAAACAGGAACGAAACAATACTGCACATCATTATTCAAAAAAGAACCTTGAGTAAACGTTAAGCTATTTGCTTTTGTATTGTTTCAGTAAAAATAATTCGAAGTGAGGAAATTTAAGTTGATGGTCAAAAATTGATAGTTAAATTAAGAAGAAATAAAGAAATCTTACGTTGAAATCGCAAAAATTGTTAGGAAAAGTCGGTCTACCGTTTAAACTGTTACGAGAAATTCTGAAAACTCGGACATTTTTAAAAATTCTCGTAGTAAACGGTCAGAGATTTTGAATGACAGAGATACTCGAAAAGTGACGAGGAAAAAGGAAGCTAGATCTGAAATTATTCACTCCTCAGTAAATGAAATATGCTGCTGTAATAACTAGTAAGAGTTTTGATACAGAAAATAGTTTGATTTATCTTGCATTTTAAAAGATTTCATGGCAGATTTCCGCAAAGAAAACCCATCGCATCCAGAAAAAAAAAACAAAAGAAAAAGCTATATTTGCTAGTGTATAAGCCCATAAGGATTTTGATTTTTAGGAAACTGTTCTTATTTATTTGTGTATTTTGTATCGTTCGGAGTATATATATTTGGAAGTAATAAAACTTGAAGGCTCAGGAACGAAGAATTGAAACTCGTGATATATGTTGACGCAGGAGTCATGGTTTGGGGGGTCATATCAAATGCTGGTAAGTCTTAAATCAGACTATATTGAAGGTATGATGTATCATTTAAAAAACTTTTTTAAGATATTGAAAAATAAGGTGAATGCATCTGTTGATAACGTACGACTTGGAAGCCAGTGAATTTCTCAGCATAACGATCCACAGTACACAGCAAAGATTGTATTCTTTACAAAGTACCCACACAACTCTATTACCCCTTTCAGTCACTGGATTTGAATCCCTATGAAAACGTTCGGGATAAATTCGATAGAAGAGTTGGGAAGTGTCTGAGGGGAAGATTTCTTAAAAAATGCTTTGTTGCAAGCGTAGTCTGTTATTGTGTCATAAATACGCTTACGCACGCACACATAATATATATATAAAATTGTCTCAGTGTTTTGGAGATTGCAAACCGTTATTGACTCACAAGGTCAAGTAATATGATATTAAATTTTTTCAATTGTTTAAATTGTGTGAATTTTCTTTATTTTTCTTGCTGTTCATATATATTTTTGTGTTAAGTAATTTTCACTAAATGAATTGTTTTTCGTACCTAATTTAGAGTGTTTCTTTTTCTTACATAAAAATATGGGAACACAATATGTATTTCAACGGAAAAATATTTGTCAGCTTTTCATTTCCTATAAGTGCTTAAAAATTCCCATTTTTGAAGGTGCTTGTTGACTTTTATGACGGACTGTATTTATATATACTTGTATATATGGTATATTATTATATTATTGTAACACATGGATTAATAAGTTCCGAGACTAACCCAGAGATGGCACTCGTAGTAAACCAGTAACCAAGTCTTTCTAGAGTACTAACCTTTGCTTGAAACGTGTCAAAATTTTAAGTCGATCGGACCAGAAACAGCTGAGTTATCGAGGTTGGAGTAAAGTCGTTTTGTAGTTTGTTTAAAAAATGGAAAAAACCGAGTTTCTCGTGTTCTGATAAAACATTGTTTTTTAATGGGTAAAAACACCGTGCAAGCGAAACAATGGATTGAAAAATGTTACTCGGACTCTTGTCCATCAAAAGCAACGATTTGTCGGTGGTTTGCCGAGTTTAAACGTGGTCGTACCGACACAAATGACGCGGAACGCTCGGGTAGACCTGTGGAAGCCGTTACACCGGAAAATGTGAGTGAAGTGACAAAAATTATAATGAAAGATCGTAAAGTGAAGCTCCGTGAGATTGCTGAGATGACACAGATATCATATGGAAGTGTATTTACTGAAAAAGGTTTTTTGAAGTGAAGTGAAAAAGGTTTTTTCCAAGTGGGTGCCGCGATTGCTTTCGATGGAACAAAAACAGCAACGAGTCGATGATTCAGAAAGCTGTTTATCACTATTTACTCTCAACAAAAAAGATTTCTTGCGTCGTTACGTGACCATGGAAGAAACATGGATACATCACTACACTCCAGAGTCGAAGCGGCAGTCATCTGAGTGGCGCACAGCTGGCGAAAGCCGTCCGAAGCGTCCGAAAACGCAGCAGTCAGCTGGCAAAGTCATGGCGTCAGTTTTTTGGGATACGCATGGCGTGATTTTCATTGACTACCTCGAAAAAGGTAAATCGATCAACAGTGATTATTATATTGACTTGCTGGTGCGTTTGAAGGAGGAAATCGCAAAAAAACGACCGCACATGCAGAGAAAAAAAAATCATTTTTCACCAAGACAATGCACCCTGCCACAAGTCGATGAAAACAATGGCAAAATATAATGAATTGGGCTTTGATCTGCTTCCCCACCCCCCATACTCGCCAGATTTAGCCCCCAGTGACTACTGGCTCTTTGCTGATCTTAAAAAAATGCTCCAGGGGAAAAGATTTGGCTCAAATGAGGAGGTCATCGCTGAAACTGAAGCTTATTTTGAAGCGAAAGATAATTTTTTTTATAAACATGGTATCGAAAAATTGGAAAAGCGTTGGAACGATTGTATCACCCTAAAAGGTGATTATGTTGATGAATAAAAAAAAATTTTGCAAAAAAAAATGTTGTTTTCAATGTTAGTCTCGGGACTTATTGATCCATGTGTTATACATGGTATATTATTATGTTATTGTATATATGGTATGTTATTATATTATTGTATATATGGTATATTATTATATTATTGTATATATGGTATATTATTATATTATTGTATATATGGTATATTATATTTATTATTGTTTTTTATTATATATCTACTTTTACCTTCCATTATAAACTTTAAATAATTGATTTTAATAAGTTACACTCTTATTTGTTATGCAAACAAACTGATTAAATTGGAGAATAGAATTGTACATTTCTGTCATAGTTTTAGTTGTTATTAATAGAACGCATACATTAAATCGTCTGACATCTTCCTAAGAAAGTATCTTGAAGGCAATCACTCAATACTAATGTTGTGAATGGATATTGAATATATGATTCCTTTTTAACTTATTTTCTGTAATCTTAATAATTCAGCAAATTTATTAAGCTATTTTTACCACATATCCACATATCAAATATTTAAGAAAAATAAATTTTAATAGAGAGAGAGAGAGACTTTTCGAAGTATATTATGTAGAATTTTAAATTTTACATAATTGTAGCAAATGTATAGAGTTCAAAAACATATATAATTCATTCAGAGGTCTGTTACACTTATATACAATTTAGACAGCAATATTATGTAGTTTGTTCATCTTAAATTCAAGTGTATCTGTTTAAATATACACGATGAATGTCATTTATCTGAAATATGTTATTTTTCGTAGAATTGAAAACCATTCCTTCAATTAAGAATTTTTTATTCGGTGAACCTGAAATTAATTAAAATTTTTGAATGAAATTATTTTATTCTTTTATTTTCTCTTTTGATTTAATTTCATTTTTTTAAAATTATATTTTGAAAGGTATATTCTCGATATATTCTACATTTTTAAATGTTTTTAAATTGAAGTTGTTCCAGAGTTTGAAAATGAAATGGCTAAAAAGAGCTTAAGTGTACTAAGCGCATTTATATTTAAACGTATAAATACAACTAATTGGTGATTAGATTTATAAGATTAATTATGCATAGTTACTTGTTTTAAAATTAGTATACTCACTACATAAAATGCATATATTTATGCAAAAATCTAAGGTTTTTTTTTTTAATATACTTGCGCAGGTTGGAACAATAATAAATTATTTTTAATTGCAGGAAAGGATGAATTTTAAAAAGAGACTTGTTAACTCTTTTTGAGTCTGGAATTGCAAGTATTGAAAAAAAAAAATTATTTTTGATTTGTAAACTATAATAATTTGTATTTTTTACTATAAATTATATTAACTATTTTTATTGGTAAATTATCAATAGTTAATATCTTTATTCATAAATTGTTAAAATAATAAGAATTTTGATTTTTAAATAAGTAATAATTTGAATTTTTTCAATTATTTATTTATAGTGTTATTTATAAACTATTAATGATATGAGTTCCTTGAATTATTAATAATTTATAATTTTATTTGTAAGTTATTAATAATTAATATTTTTACTTGTAAATTAGCAATAATTTATATTTGTAATTGTAAATTATAAATAACTTGAAATTTTTACTTAGAAATTATATTTTAAGATATATCCATTAAGAAATTAAATTATTTATATTAGAAAACGACTTAAATCCTAAATTTTAACAAATAATCGTAAAAGTTCTCATATCTCTACTTTTATTTTTTAGCAATTACAAATTTGTACGATGCATTAACTCGATTATAGCAAATAAGGATACAATTTAACGTACAGTTTAGCATGCGATTTCATTGTACGAAATATGAAAAAAAGTGTAAAAAAAAGTATAAGTTTTTTTTTTTTTTTGTATAAATTTTTTTAATGTCATTTAAGTTTAAAGTACATCAAAAAATTAACAGAGGTAGTATACTAATAAAGCTAATTATAGTTAAAATGTATTTTTGAATAATTTTAAAAAATAAGGAAGACGTAAAGTAACCAAAACCGGTGACTGCAGAATACCGATTCTTTTCTTTCTTTTTTTTTTTTTTTTAATTAAATCTCTCTACATATAATGTTTTTTTTTTAAAACATGTCTTGAATAGTATTCAGGTGCACAAAAAAGGATTCTTACGCATCGACCACCTTTATTATTTTATTTATTTATTTTGCCTGTATCCTGATTAACTGTTAATATTATTAACTTTTGTTGATGCTTCAGTATACAGATATAAAATTTGTACAATTTTTGTTCTTTTGGCAAAATTGAAATATTTTCTTAATTCTAAACGAAAAAAATGTGTTAAAAATGACATCATACGATTTTTGACTTCATCATTTTACAAATTTTTAAGTTAAATTGCAATTCGTTTAAATATTTAATATCTGTAATGCAATTTTTATTCCGGTGACTCGTTACAAAGCACTGTATGTTTATTATGTATATTTATTATTATTTTTTTTGTTTAGGGAAAGAGGTAACAAAGGAATATGAAGAGTTAATGAGATAAAATCGTTTTAAAGATTGAGGAAATAGAACAAAACATATGTATCAAAAATTCATACAATATCACATCCAAATAGTTATATTAATATTTAAGTGATATTAAATAGATTAGAGCAAAAAAAAAAAGAACTATTTAATTTCGAAGCATTTCGAAAGCCAGTTTAGAATTTTCTATGTATTATTGCAATATAAAATATTTAGTGCTCAAAGTTTTCGATTGATTGATTGAGTTGGTTGATTAGGTTGTTTGGGATAATCAGCCCTCTTCAGAAATATTCTTTTAATTTAATATATGTTCAACGTATTCCGTAATCTGTACAAAATATTTTAACAGCGGGTACTTAGTGGTCATGGTCGCGATCTTCCTGTCGGCGTTCCATCGTGTCGTGGATTCGAGTCCTGGTGTCATTAAACAACCCAGAGTAGAGAGTTTAAAAATTTGTTAAAGCTCTCAAGGTTCCAAGTCCTCCCATTAGTGTGACGTGGAAGTTTGGAGATACAATGTCAGCTCAGGTATCATCCTCGTCACTAGCATGAGGTTCAAAGCTGTAAGATCCGTCGCTAATATCCCTCGTTTTGCTTCTAAGTGTCCAGTTAATAAATAATCATTCTATTTTATCATAACAATAGATTATTTTAAACTATTTACATCAACAAATAAGACTATTTATTTGCTTTCTTATCGGCTGTCTTTTGAGTGCTAACACTCATAAATTCAAGTTTAATATTTTTGTTTTCTATAATTGTAGATTGCGGGTAGATTTGACATACACCAGGCTTATAATACGACAAATTATATATTGACATACACCAGACATTTAATACGACAAATATTTAGTGAAATCATTTCTCGGACACGTTGTTTAAATAAAATCTCGGTGGAATAAACATCTCTGTTACCGCAATCACTGTGCAAGCGATTTTGGAATATATAATATCACACACTCATTTACGAGGGGTATCGTAAAGTTTTTATTATTTCTAAGAAATTTTCAAGACATCCAAATAAAATTTATTCTGCTATTTTTGTTTGATTTTTTTGTTTTATTTACGTCGCACTAGAAGCAACACAGGGATTATTGGCGACAATCTCGTAATTTTGAACATCGATCAAGTGACGAGGACGACACCTGAGCTGGAAACCCCTTCAAAATTTATTCTGCGCACATACTGTTGTAAATTACATCTATTAATGGTGATTTCTTTGGTTTTAGGAAGACATAGGCTGAAGTAACCAGCAGTATTGTGAAGTTTTAATATTTTCTCAGGGTATCGTAAACTCTTAATTATTACTAAAAATAATAAAGACAGGGATTTTTATGTATTATTCTTAAAACGTTATTACATAGTCACCATCTAAAATTAGCCTTTTTCCCAGTGTTTATTGACTTTGCAAATGCCGGCATTTTGGAACTCAGCAGATTGAAACGCAATCTAAATTCTACAAGTAACTACAATCTACGGCTTCCCGAACCCAAACAAATCAAAGTTAATAACTGTAAATTACAGCATTATGCACATAGGAATCAATTAATATGCATAAATATATACATATATATAATCTACACACACACACACACACATATATATATGAAAAATATATTTCGATATAGACTTCGATTTGAAAGAATTTATATTATATATATTAGAGTCTTATAAAACAAAACTGCGGCTATCCCTAGCCAGTCTTCCAGAAGAATTATTTTTAAAATTAGTGAGGCAATCTATATACATGTTTTCATTTTATCCACATTTTAAGTCAACAAAAAACACCTCTTATTTTCAGTGACAAATAAATACCATACTGTACTACGTTGTTTAAAAGGAGTATGCTATAAAACAACTTTAAGTGCATTTTTAATGTTGACAAAGGAGACGTCTTAATCGTTACTCGATTCGTTGAATAGAAAGATAATTTTTGTTTGTATATTTCATTTTATTTCATTCTTTACTATATCCGATTATCCCAGATTTTCAGTGTTTCGGACGGGAAGCGCGGTAGCCTAGTGGTCAAGATCGTGGACTCGCGGCCGGCGGTTTTCGTTCAGTCGCGGGTTCGATCCCTGGCCGCCAAAGACCCACCGTGTAGCCGGGGCTGATGCACTTTAAATCTGTTCGGGGCCGAAATCCTCCCGTTGGCGTGGTGTGGATGTTAGGAGAGGGGGTGCCAGTTCAGGTGTTGTCCTCGTCACTTGACTGTGGATGAAAATTACGAGGTCCGTAGCCAATAACCCTCGTGTTGCTTCTAGTGCGACGTTAATAAAACTAAAAAAATTTCCGCAGCGGCTGCGACCCCAATTAATCCATTTTAACTAGAATTTGCTGTATTATGCTAATTCTAACATGTAATAGATATTATTTTTTTCCTATGAAAGTAAAAACATGGCGTTGCTTGAAAACAAAAATCTGAGTACTTTAAGATTTACATATGAGACTTATTTCAACTACATTCGAACTTCGCTATGGAGAATGTGAGATGTAGTAAAACCTCGGTTACTGTAACTTTTTCGCTAGTCCGAACTTAATTCCTGTTCAATTAATGTTATTTTACATGCTTATAGTGAACTCCTGGGAAAATAAAAGCCCGTGTGCAGCGAAATGGAATTTTTCCATTCCACAGATTTTTTTTTCCAATTTTTCAAAGTTATTTTTACACATACAGTTTGGTACCCAAAAAGACAGCATTTGCCAACATTTGACTAAAATAACCACTTTTTCATCCTCCCCGCCCTTTCTATTAATCCAGTTAGTTTCCCATCACTCAGACTCCACTCTTCAAAAGCCCTTTTGAAAAATCAGAACATTAATATGTGTCAAATCAACAAAAAAACACATTTATAGAACTAATTAAAAAAGTTGAAATTGAATCAAATTTGAAACTAAGATATGAATAAAAATTGAATCAAATTTGAAACTAA
>BMAW01128667.1:1622284-1659426 GCA_019974015.1 Nephila pilipes | reverse complement strand
TCGATTTGAGGATAGGAAGTGGATTAAAATTCGAGAGCCAATTTTGAACTGTAAACACATATTTTTTTACTCTCATATACACATATGAATATTGAAATTTAAATAAAAACTAAAAATAGCACCCAAATGAAATAGATTTAAAAATTGATTATATTACTGACATAAAAATATCACTAAACATAGTTTTGAATTCTGCTACAGAAGTCGGCAATCTTCACTGCGACTTGGAAGTTCCCATCTTTGAACAAATTTTATCCTTAAAAGTACTCATGTCAGAAGATACTAATCTTGCCAAATGACCGAACACTTAACCTGCCCGTTTAAGCAGTCTTCTTTTAAGTAAAGACCGATTTCTAAGGCACGAAAATTATCTTCATATTAAGGCCATTCTCCTTGCACAATAACGGCATTTCATTTAGAGGTCCATAACCGGAACTTCCAAACGCTGGGGGTCAGCAGTTCACAAGCAGGGTTATCTCTACGAAAATCTACCCCGATGATAAGAATCTGCGGTACCACCTCCCTGGATTGAGTGATCTACCAACTTCAAGAGGTTCTAAGACAAGTTTTCTTTTCTTCCACAGTTTAGCGACTCAGGGGGTAGCAATAAGTACCCTATTTACCCTTTGTAGGTGGCCAATCGCTTGAAATGCTGTCATTTTGTAGTGAATGGTTCTACTTAGTCCATTTAGGCAGTGATAGTTTTGTACGTAAAGGGCACAGGAAAGGGGGAGGGAAGAAAGTGTTCTCCAGGGTCCTGGGGATTTTGTTATTGTTGCTTATTGCCATGGCAAACGTGAGTCAATGGACAAACTATGAATTCTTTTTTAGAATGAAGTTTTTCTGTTTGATTTTTGCATTAATGGGAGTTTATCTTCACGAAATAAAACTTATTCCCATTTAAGATCTCAAAATAGTCTGAGAAATATCTGCATCATACAGGTGGATGCCTGCAAGTGTGGAAATTGGAAGCAATGAGATGGCGGTTGAACTGATCAAGAAATACAAGTTCGCTCAGTTAGAAAACTTCCAAACCCCAATATATGATGCAAATACGATGCCAAAATATAAATTAAGAGATCCGTCTATAAAAAAAAGTCTTCAGATACATAAAATAAACAAATATGGAGTAGTGACAAAGGCAATTATTAGGATTAGAACATCTCATATTAGTGAAAGGAAGATTGAAAGTGAAAGAAAAGATGTATTGGCTGTAGAAATTGTAAAGATACTGAACATTTTTAAATGTCCGGCAATTTTTAGGGCGGAACAATATCAGGTTGAATCTCTGAATGAAAAGTTGAATGCTGATAAAGTCTGGCAGGTATCTAAAACTGATTAACTTATGGTTTTATATAGCTGATTTTGTGGACACGACAAGGAAAAAATTTTCATGGGATGAAAGTACGTGTTAATACCGGATGGTAATGCTGTAGATACGTGTCTTTAGATCTGGAAGTTTTAATCTAGAATCTACAAAAGATCGACGGCGATGATCAAATACTTAAAGGATCCCAACTTTAGGCGAGTTTTTGATTAGAATAACATAGTGTCTGAAGAAATTAAAATAGTTATCCTTAATAAAATATATTTATAACAGATTAGACAGTATAAATGCTTAAGCGCTTTTGCATCGTCTATTTCTATGTTATTATTTTTGAACAAACACTGACGATGCATGATGAGAAGCATTGCTAAATAAATATGTTTTTCTTTCTTAAAATTGTTTCTTCAAAGTTCTTTTGAATTCTTACATCAATTTCCTCCGTAATATTGTATATATATATATATATATATATATATATATATATATATATATATATTCTCCTACAAGAGTAAATTTTAGTGGGAAATAGATTTAATTAAATTTGGTGGCATCGAAAATATTTATGAGTATTTCTTCTCATCCTTGCGTGAAATGTTTTTCTTTGTAATATAATTTAGCTAAATATTAAATGTTTATCGCTGAATAGAAAAGCATTCATAGTTATTTGTTGAAGAATTTATTGAATACCCCTATTTCTATGCCTATACGAATAACTTTCGAGAAAAAATATTAGCTGTACATTAATCGTTTTTTCTCTGCGTATATTGTTCAGAGGGAAAAAAATTTCAGGAGATGAGGTAGAAAAATGAAGTACTAATTATAAGATATATATACACTTTCTCCTCTTCTTACGACTATAACAAATACAAAAAAAAAGTAAATTACGAAGTTGGATGTTGTATTTTTTCTTGCAATAATACAAAACAAATTATGCATTTCTTACATTATGAATGTACATATGTTAGATTGAATTTTTGTGTTTTATGAACATTTTTTATAACCCGTCTGAATGCTATTAGTGTTGTAAAATGTAACCTGCATTACGAACGACCTGTTAATGGGAAAGGAGAGAATGATTGCTTATTAACGTCGTACTAAGAAGCAACACAAAGCTATTGGCAACGGATCTCGCAATTTTGAGCCTCGTTCAAGTGACGAGAACGACACCTGGGGTGGCACCTACCTCTTCAAACTTCTAAAACCATGCCAACGGGAAGACTTCAGACCTTGACCAGATTTAATGTGCATCAGCTCCACTACACGGTGGGTCAGGCATCAGGGCTCGATCATAAGACTCGACGAAAACAACAACTGCCGCGAGTCTATGCCCATGACAACTTCATTACCGCGACGTAAGCTGTTTGAAACTCGGTCATTTTAGGAGACATTACGATAAAAAAAAATTTGTTTTTCTAGAATATCGTAGTCTTCTTGGATTTTGGGAGCATTTTGTACTTTTTAAAAATCATAAACTGAAGATTTCTAAGCATTTTAAACTGCATTATATTTTATCAATAACAGATAATTTTTTAAGACAAACCTTTAAGGCTCTTGATTTTTTAGAGCATACATGAAACACATAATTTCATATTTCTTACAATTTATTTCCATTTGATCAGTGTTCGAGGTTTACTTTAATAAGTACATGCATTGGACGTGAGATAGCATCGTTAAGGAAAGTTGGTGTTACCATCATGTGCTGCCATCTCTTAAACTGTTCTAAAACAAGTTTTACACTGATGATTTTCAAGTTCGTTTTAATTTGACAGCCAATTGCTTCAAAATCAAGTTAAGTTGATGCTCTGATGAGACCTGGATTTAAGATTATATAAAAGAAATGGATCAACAATGAAAACCATAGGATGCTTCTGGTACATCTTCACTAATGAAGGTACAGACGGTTTCATCAACTAAAAGGTTAACAATTCCTCGCGACGATTTTTGGAAATACTCAAGAACTTCTTAGCAAGAGGAAAAATGATGAATGAAGATACTACTACTGTTTGTTTCTTCATTCCCAGTCCTAACATGGATAGATGATAACAATTTAAAAATCTATTAAATGGATTAAGATTTAAATTTGATTATTAAAATTTAAAACTCACTAAAAAGCTATGAATGAAGACAATACTACACTACACTGAGTAATCTCATTCCCATTCTTAACATGGGTATACAATTAGATTTTAAAAATTCTTTACAAAAATGACTTATATGATGCTAAAAACTTAACATTCCCCGTGTAAACATTTTTTTTTTAACTCTTAAAGTTTTTAAATAAAATTTATTTATGAGAACAATTGACCAATGCTTAGAATATTTAAGAGAAAACTCTTTAAACTTAAAATATTCTCAACGAAACTAATTTATTTTTGATTTTATTATGAAAGTAACATGTCACTAAGAATAAAAGCTTCATAGGAACTTGATTTTGAATAATTTCCTTAGTTAATCGTATAACGTAGCTTAAGATTTTAAAATTTATTTAATTATTTCCTCTTTCAAAATGTCTCTGTCAATTCAGTAAAATATTCGAATACTAACTGAAGAAATGATTTCTTTGAAATTAATATATGTGTATATTTTAAATACCTTAATTGATTTTTAAAACACACTATATACTTTACACTTTATATATATATATATATATAAACACTATATAAAATATAACTTATATATATATATATATATATATATATATATATATATATATATATATATATATATATATATATATATATATATATATATATATATTATATATATATATATATATACAAGTCTGAATTCTAGCAAATATAGATTCAGAATTATTTCTATTTATATATCAACTGTGCAACAATGTTTCATTATGGTAACCTTTCTATTTGATACAATTATCATTTCTTTGGAAATAATGTATTCGTAAATTATACGTCTCATTTATTTTAACTGGCGGAACCAATCAAGGGTGTGACATTTTCGAATACATTCAATTTGTCATCAGAGTGGCATTTTTTTGCTTACATTATTTCAACGAATAAAATTATAAATATGAAATTAATCTTCGATTCTAAAAAACACGTCGATTTATTCCTTTCAAAATTGTAAAAGTTACTGTTATATAATCCCGAATGTAAAATATTTAATAAAAATAAATATTTAAAAAAAAAAGTAAAACGTTTGGTTTTCGAATTAACTGAAGCAAAATTATGCGATAAATAAGGCAACAAAAATGAAAATTTTAAAGACGTTTCCTCTTTTAAAACCCATAATGAGAAGAATCTATTTCTAACATAGGACATATGAGGTGGATTCAAAAAGTTCATGTTTTTAAAGGTAAATGGTGTTGCTGAGGCTAGTTGGTGTTATTGGGCGTCTCTATAATAAAACGGCGCTTAAGCAAATTTTATATTTCTTCAAAATTTAATCAGTCATTTACTGCCCAATGAAAATCTGTTTACTGTAGTAACGAGTAGTCTGTAACGAGTAGTCGTCGTCGTTTTGTGTCGAGTTGACACCATCGATAAGACGTGACTTCATCATTAAACACCGCAAACCATATAACAACTAAACAATGGGTTGCTTCTGATAAATTTTCTTTAAAGAAGGCGAGGATGGTCTCATCTGCTGGAAAAGATGTCGTAGTGTTTTTTTGGGGATTCGAATGGCGTCATACTCAATTACTTCTTAGAAAAAGGAAAAACGTTTAATGGGTAATATTGGAATGAGAGACCTTATTCCCATACCTAACATGGGTACTTTTTAAACCGTCTTCGTACTACCAACTGAAAAATCGAAATGTCATTAGTAATTAAAACTCAAATTATCCCTCGCATTTTATTAATTGTTATGAATTTTCTTCCAAAAAAAGCCAACATATTTGTTGCAGTTAAAGAAAATAAAAATATTTAAACACACAATTACGGTTTAATATTCTGTCCGTTTCCTTAACTGTTTTAGTTCTATGATGCGTTAAATGTTTTTAGTATGTTTTAATATTAAAAACTCTTCAGATCTAGTATTTGAACTTTGAGCTTCATATTAAAGTGGTAATAAAATGATTGTCCGTTGTTTGTTCAATTTAATTTCCACTATTTCACCATTAGGAACTGAATTTGAGATGCATAAGAAAACCGCAGAGCAAACCAATATCTCCCCTTCCCAATAAAACCGAAACAAGGATTCCTCATGGAAACAATCACAGACATCATCACCCACACCTATGTCATCACCGTAATTACGACTTCCTGCGTCCGTTTCCTCTGCGGCCGCGATTAGAAAAAGACCAAGAAAGAAGCCCGCGAATCTCTCGAAAACAAGAACAATGTGCATTTGGAGGAGCTTCCGTTCCGGTAGGGAGGGGGGCAGACAGACCCCGGGGGTGTTGGGTGACGCAGGAAGTATGCCGTGTTGACCCCGTAATGGTACGGTTAAAATATTGGAAGCGGCAACCGTCCAGAGATGAGCAGAGATTTGTCGGCCATGGGTGACTTGGCTTCGCTCCTTGATAAGAATGGAGAATATTAAGCAGTTGGTGTCGAACTAAATGCGGAGTTTTTTTTATATTAAGTATGAAAATAACCAGAATTCTTTCAAATAATAATAAGAAAAAAATTAATGCAATTAATACTACATAACATATAGAGGCATAGTTAACAATTTATTTAGAAGGTAGTTAGCTTGAATATTCATTGTTTTAGAGCAGCAGTTCTCATCCGTTTTTGGTCCGCGAACTCCTAGCTGGATCAGTTTCCATTCCATGTAATCCCAACACCGAATCCCTCCCCCCTCCTCAATTCGTTTCATCCATTATAGACATAGGGAATATCTCCATAAAAAGGGTACATTGAAATAAATAATTTTTTTTTCATTGCATAGATTTTGTTTTTCATTTTTGAAGCAAACAGATCAGCTCAAAGTTAAGAAAAAAGAAAAATTAATGGGATATTCGGGACTACATTGAATCATAAAATTTTGAAAAATGAAGCACAAAAGAGGATAAATACAATCTCAAATCTGAAGCTGCGGTTATTTTGCTTCTGTATCTTCCACACCCCCCCCCCGGGGGGGGGGGGGGAAAGAACCCCGGCCATTCAACAAGCTCCTTGCTAGAATACGGCAACGAATACGTTTTGGCGCGCTTTCGGAAAGGTAGGGATGTCAATATTGTAACTAATAAAATAAAATACCCAATTTAATTTTTAAAAATCTTTTTTTTTTTTAAAAAAAAAGTTTGTAATTTTTTTCAGCTGTGTGCCTACCATAATTGTTTTCTTCCCTCGTACCCCCCCTCTCATGGCCCCTTGCGTAAGGGGATGCCTTGATACTGTACCGGCTTCTCGAGAGAAGTTGTTCCCAACGGGAGTGTTATCGCCACCAGTGGGCTTTTAGAGTCCAAAGCTAATTTAGAGCATTTGAGAATCGACTGCCACCTTTCTAGGCAACTCAGAAAATGCTGAAAAACTTGAGTGAACTAAAAGTGTTCGAACACATGATTCAACAAATAGTTTTTCATGTCTTATCCGCAAAATCTGTCCGCACTAAACGTAGGTATTGGCACACAGCGGCTTTATTCTCAATACTTATTTCACGAGTACTTGAGCGAGTAGTAGCATTCGCAGTACAAAAGAGTGTGTGCGAGCTCCTACTCAATCAACGAAGCGTATATTTTCAGGTTTGCATGGGTCATGAAAAGATTAAGGTTCTCGTAATTATGTGACACCTTGATTTTCCAAGTGTCATGTTAAACCTATGAAGTCTGCTACTTTTCTTCTCAAGGCTAAATTGCTGCATTTAACTGCATGGATGAAATGCATTCGAAAAAAAAAAAGGAACGTTTCTATGTGATTATTATTATTATTAATTTTGATTTTCGGAAGTATTTTTCAGCATTTTTAAAGGCCTGAAATTTTACAACTACTTTACTGATTTCCGGAACGGGAGTAGGTTGGTTTTTTTCCTCCCCTTCCTGAAAAAAGGGCGTTGAATAACGTTTCTTCGAGAAGTGGGAGATTAGCTGAAAAAAGGTTAGAAATCTATGTTCTAGAAAGTTATTAGCGACAGATCTCTTAAATAATTTGAGCCCTGGTCAAATGATACTTGATCTTGAACCACCCAGTTTTAACTTCCATATCATACCATAGGAGGGCTTAGTGGCCCATTTTTATTAAATGTATGGAGCCCTTTTTTTTCCGTACAACATGGGTTTTGAATCGAAACTGTGGTCGCTGTAGCCTATTGATCATGATCGCGAACTTGCTCCTGGCGTTGTCTCCCTCGAGTCGCGGTTTTGAGCCCTGATGCCACTAAAGACCTATTGTGTAGTGAGGTTGATACTCTTCAAATCTGGTCGACATTCCAAGTCCTCCAGTGGCGTAGTGAGGACGTTTGGAGAGAGAGGTGGTAGCACGAGAGTCGTCCTCATCACATTGCCGAGGCTCAAAATTATGAGGTATGTCACCTATAGACCTCATGTTGGTTCTCAATGCGAAGTTAATAAACAATCAAGAATTTAAATGAAATCTGGATGCGACTCGACATAGATTGGTCTGTAACCAGGACTCCTCCACTCATGGTTACTATTTTGAGGCTGCGATAGTCACGCAGTCATGGCCGAAGCTAACCGCCGGCATTATTTCAATCGAGTAGTGGGTTTGAGTCTTGATGAACGTGTTGAAGACCCGCTGTGTAGCGGGACTGATGCGCTTTAAATTTGTCGGTGCTCAAAATTCGGTTGTTTTCGTCGAGTCGTGGTGTGGAAGCTTGGAGAATCGAGTGCCCACTCAGGTTTCATTCGCGTCACTCGATCGAGGAGATCTGATATCTATAGCTTCCCATTCTAGTAACGTTACACAATTTCTAGCTAAACATAGCGCGTTTATTTCTTTAATCGTTTTTACGTCGCTTTAAATTGAACCTTCTCCCCCTCTTCCCCTAACAGGCTTTGTGGTTTTTTGAATATACTGACGATACATGTTCTCTGTCTAAAGAATATCAATTATTGTCTCTCTCTGAAAGTGCCAATTTATCATTTAAAATGTTTCTATCCATTATGAATTAAAATCGTGCGTTAAGATTGAATATGAGATAAGTAATCACATCTTTTTCTTGGCTGTGTGAGAAGAGGTGTATGAATTGTAAATTTGTATTATTGTGTATTGGGGCAAATCTGTATCACTGATTTGTAGAGCCTACATTACCTTGAAAGAAAAAGATTTCAGTAATCAATAAATATTGTGTGCAGGTCGGTTATTTCCTAGGGGCTAGTGTGTAGCTTTAAGCCCTTTCAGGTGATCTCGATTTTCTTTTGCATTTATTCAATAGCTCTTTTGTTACTTTCAAGATGGAAATCAATATAAAAAACGTAATATTCGGAAGAGGGAATTTCTATTTTTGATGATGCTATTTCCATAAAAATGATGCTATTTTCATTATTAAGCAAAACCTAACTATACATTGAGAATTAAAAATAAATTCAATGAGCTTAGATTATAATTAAAATAGGTATGTGAATGAATAATATAAGGAAATTCAAATAGGTTAAAATGTGGTTTGCAAAGTAGAAACTGACCCACCGTAATGAAACTATATGTCCAAATTAAGTCCACAAATTGCACATTTATGATATCCTGTAAGTATATATTTATATATATTAGATGAAGATATATTCAGTATTACTCAAGTTATATATTATATTGTTTTCTATTTGTTTGCATATATTTGAAAACAATTCTTGTCCTATCCGTCACAGTTGGGACCATTTTCAATGTAATGAATGTTTGTACCTGTTAAATTTAAATTATTTGAGCAAACCTGCTTTCGAGAATAATTTCATTAAAATTCTTACCGATTCATAACAATTTTTCATATTAATTAATTTAACAGTAATTTATTTAAATTTTAATTCTTCAGGAAATTTAAAATAGTGTTCATTAATTGAGTCTTATTTTTAAGTCAACGCTCTTGGATTTATAAATAGCGATTTAACTTTTTATGTATGGCAGCAACCTTCTGGAGAAATTCAGTGAATTATAAAGCACCTTATAAAATTATTTAATTTACCAAAATTTTTCTAAACATTTCTATCTCTTTTAACTCATTAATCATTATAGTTTTTAATTAATTTTTTCATAACCATCACATACATTATTTCATTACTTTTACGAAGAAAAGAATATAATGAGGATTTTTATCTATCGAAATATTCTTAATTATTTGTTCATTTAAATTATATTCTTAATGAATCTGCTGATGAAATTTTTAATGAATAATGTTCTCTATTATATATAGCGTAAACCCTTTATATTTCACACAGAATCATGGCTTTAGAATCATCTAAAATTATTTGAGTTTATAAATGAAATCACTACATTCTCTCCTTGTATACTCGTATATAATAGGTTACAAATTTTCATCCTTCATTCGAATCAATTTTCATTATTTCTTCTGAAGGGAAAAAACAATTTTATAATTAGATGAAGATATAATTAAACTTTTTTTCAAACCTTCACAGAAGCTCGAATGATAAGATTAATTGTGAAACGACACACACACTCGAAAACGCCATCAAAAGATTCACGATTGAAAAGACATCGTTGATGCATTAATTGGTATTCCAATAGCTGCCAATTTAAATCAATCATCAAAAATCCCTAACAATGTAATCTGAATGCAGCATTAAGAAATTATATATCTCAAGAAATACTTGTGTGTAATTTCACTCGGGGTTGTTGAACTATAGAAAAGGATCTCCTTCTGAGTATTGGCACAACAAATGCAAAAATTTAGGGATGTTCGGTAGATAATAATGGCATCACTTTTTTTTGAGAGATAATGAACGATCATCGCTTCCAAAAAAGAACGCACGTCCAGTGTCATGGTTACAATAAGGAGCTGTCTACGAGTACGATAACAACGTGTTGCCATTAATGAGTGAGAAGAAAGTAATTAAGGGAAAATATTATGGTTGAGACGGATTAAAAAGAAGAAAATAAGACAGCTTGTTTGCCAGAAAAATTAAATGGTGGGTTCTGCAAAGTATTACCAGGCTTGTTACAGTTTAAAACATATATTTCTTGCTGATAAACTTTTGATTGATTTTTAGATGTTTGTTCTTTTCTTTAAGAAAAAAGTTTGATATGGTTATAATTTTTTTTGTTCTTTTATTATATAATATGCAATTTTTCTTGTTTCATGGTGCAAAATTTAGAGAAAATTCATTTGCTATTATGCAGTTATTAATGCAAATAAAAAAAAGTTAAATATTCAAAGAAATTGCGAAAAACTATAATCCTTTAAAATGTAGATTTTGTAAATTGATGCTGTTTTAAACTGACTTTTTTTGCTTTCTATGTAAGAAAAAATATCAAACAGAAATAAATGTAAGAAAAGACATCAAACTTTTAATTAAAATCGTGATAGTAGGGGGAAAATAGCTTCTTTAGAAGTAATATTTTTAATAAAAACTACGTAAGATAGTTTATATTTAATAATGCAATGAAAAAACATTTAATTTTTAAAAAAATTTCTTAAAAAAATGTTTAAGCGCCGATTTTTATATAAAGTGCTTGTGTATTTGATGTATAACAACGGAAAAAATTGATTCGAATTAGCTTTTTTAAATTGATTCTTCACAACGTTCATGGGGATTTGAAAGTAAGTACTTAAAACTTTAAAATATTCACATTTTTTTTCTTTCTCAACATATTTTTAAGACTCTGTAGGTTCTAATCTTTTGGTGGACAAAGAAAAAACTATACATCATACCTTATAAAAATATTTGTATTTGCTTTTTCTTTCGATAGCTAATCAGTTTGAAAAAAATTGTTATTTTGTGAATGCATTCTGCTTTGACTAAAATTAACTTTACAGCGTTTTTGGAACTTTGAAATAAATATATACTATCAAATAAATTTTTTATTTGATAAATATTTTATTTCTGATGTAAAGAACACGACATTTCTCAAACTCTTACTGCAATAATATTGACATTTAGGAATCTGTGAAGAATGAGAATCAATGTGTATAAGCCCGTTAAAATATCATGACATTTCAGTTTTGAAAACATAAATCTATGTAAACTGATAATAATAATAATAATATTCAATAATTAAAGCAAGGATTATTAAAAATATTTATCTAAGCAATAACTTTATATATTTAAGGAAATGATTTTTTTTTTTGTATTTATTTTATGTTCGTTATTTACTGTTATGAGGAATATATAAATTTTAACTATTAAACTAAAATATATTTAAGTAATTAATAAGGCACAAATATTTAAAGAACAATAATTAAATTTCTATTTAGATATCTTAATCTTCATAATATTTATTAAGTTTTCGTAGTTAATTATCACCATAATGATTTTATTGCGATAAATTAATAAAGCTCATTAATAAATTTTAGCGTTCCAAATCTAATACCTATCTTAAGGAACTTACCTGTGTTTAGTTGTCCTTTCTCGAATATAATGCACCACGTTGTTTTACTTTATGTATCATATATTTATTTGAAATTTTAATATATTTCTTTGAAAATAATACTTTAAATCAAAAATGAAACTGAAAAATAGTATTGTGCCATTGAAATGTAGACTAAAATTTTCTAAATAAGAGACAATTTCATATCGTTTGATCCAGTTATTGCCAAACAAAATTTTCACTCGAAAAAAATGAATTCAATAAATAAAAATTAAATTCATAATAAATTCTAAATTGTTTTGAAATGAAATGTGTAATATAAGCCCCTATTTCTTAAATTTATGTTTAATAAAAAGTTAAAAATTTGTGAAAGCAGAATTCATCAAGAGTCTTATGATACAATTATAAATTATCGTACTTAAATTTTATCAGCGTAATTTTACTTACAAAGTTTCCAGAATTTTATTCCAGAATACTTATATAACAAATGCTCTGTTGGCAGCAATATATATTATTCTTATAAAGTATTTAAAATAACTGTGTTTTTTATTTTTAAATCCGTATTGTATTCTGTAGATCAAGTGTGAATGTTGTTTTTTACAAAGATCACAATAAAATGAAGTAAATTTGGTTCCAATTAATTATAAGGTCTCGAAGAATGAATATATGAAAATTAAAGAAAAAAGTTAGACTTCGTGTTTTGCCTAAAGTTCGTTTTTAGAAATATCATCGAAAACGACTATTCTCGTGGTTTTTCTAAAGTTACAGAATACGGATTTAACAACCCCTTTCTATGTAATAAACAGAACATTTTAATTTTTCCTCTTCTGGAACATTTTAACTACTTCATATTTCACAAAACAAAGTCTTAACACTTAAGCAAATCTGCTCATTAATAGTAAAAGTATTTTAAGTTGAAGAAGCAAAATTAAATTTTTTTAATTTGTAGTAAGTAATTAGTCATAAATAATTCCTTTTATAAAACTATTTTATTACAATTTAATTAACACACAGACACACTTTTTTTCTTCTTTAGAATTAATTACAAATTTCATAGTGTACTAAACAATCTTTCTCTTGAAATAACAATTGTATTTAATACACAACTTTTAAAGTTTGAATGATTTTGAATAAAACATATATAAAAATATAAGTTATATATTTTAAGCACAGAGCTGTTTTTAATTTACAGATAGTAAACATGTAAATATATATTTGAGATTTTCAAAACATCTAAAAAGAAAATATTTCCTTTTTAAAGGAAACACTTTAGAGAGAACATCTTTAATAATTAGAATATAATAAATAATTTATAATATGGTTAATTTAAGTACATTATTAACTAAAAAAAATTAAAGTTATCACTTCCTAATAGCTGAAATTTCAGATTTTTGTCTTCTCAAAGAATCAAATATTGTTCTGAACAATCTTTACTAAACATATTTTACTTAGCAATACATATTTATTTTGCTCTGAATTAAGAATATTTTACAGAGATATATTTAAATTGTAATATTTACAAGACATTAATATATTCAAATTCAAATGCAGTTATTGCAGCTTTTAAAATAGAAACAACTTTACATTAAATAAATTTTGATTTTATACAATGAAACATATTGTTAATATCAAACAAATAATAGATTATCTCTCTCATTTGTATATTACACACAAAATACTTTTAAACATCTCTCGTTATACAGGCTAAAACACACTTTTTATAAAAATTTTGAAACAAATTTACAAGCTGAGGAAGTAGCATTTGATTTTCAAGAAATGGTCCATTTAATCATAAAAGTGTTTTAGAATCATATGATATAGTTAAAATTAAAAGACAGCTCACCTCATCACGTAAGAGTAAAACGACAGTAAAATAGCACTACTCAGTCCTATGAACATTTTGAGGCAGATCTGTTACGAAATCCCTGCCGATTTATCACAGCTTTTCATTTCCAGTTGGCAGCAGCTTGGTTTACTAACCTAGTCTCTTTGTAGAAGTTCACATAGAGCCGTGATGTACGTTTGTGCCATTTGTAGAGTCTCATACTTGGACAACTTTCTGTCTTCTCCAATCGAAGGAACAACGTCTCTCAGTCGGTCAAAAGCAAGGTTTAGGCTCTGCATCCTCCTTCTTTCCCGCGCATTCGCTGCCAGTCTTCTCTTTTTGAGCACCGGTTGGGACGGAGCACTCCTTGGAGTATTTTTAGAACGTTCTTTAGCAGAAGACCCTCTCTTTTTAGGTCTGGAACGCTTTGGAGGTACTGGTTTGGTCTTTTTGGACACCACCTCTGTGCTTTGGGTGGTCTTGTAGGAACTAGAGGAATCTGAATCGATGAAGTCTGGGAGCGATTTGTTGTCGTCTTGAAAGTTCTGGAATGTGCTGGAAGAAAGGTCTGTTAGTGTTATTTCGTCTTCTGAAGAATTGTCCATGGGTGACAGGCCCAAACCCTGATCGTCATTGTTTTCGACCAGCAAGAGGTTGTTCGTTCCCTGATATGATTTCGAAAATGTTCCATCGAAGGACCTGAATATGTCGTTGGGGAAGAAATCGGTTCGATTTAATAAGGTCATAAAGGAACTCATTGTCTAGGAAAGGGCTGAAATAATTAATCAAAAGAAACAGGTTCACTATAAAAGACGTGTTCAGTACAAGATGTAAAGTTCTCTTATTAACAGTTCTCTACAAATGATTTACTGTTATAATCGATTAAAAACATTTCAGTATAATATAAGCGAAATTTTTGCTGCCAGTACTAATCAAAAGTGTCCAAGGAAATAATTGTTTATTGAAAATTTTAAAGATTGCCTTTCAGTTACACTCGCATTAGATTTGTGTCGTTGTTACTTTTAGCAAACTTCTTTTTAAAGAATTAAGCTCTTACAAATTAAAAAAGAAAAGTTCTTTCTACCGCCAATTTCTTGATATTTTGTTGAAAGCAAATACAATTCTAGTCCGAGACGAATCAAAACACATGCACGTTACAGAAAACGAGAAAAGGCAACCATAAAGCTCGTCGGAACTGGCTTTGGAGGCTGATAAGAATGATGATCACTTTCCCACCATTCGAGAGCGAGGGATGAATTCCTACCTGGCTCAATACGGTAGCGACGAGGCGACCTTGGTCTAGTGACTACCTGTGGCCGTATAGTCAGTTCAAAAGGGAAATCCGTAACTTGTATGAGTGGGCCCTACCTCACCCCCCTCTCGGCCCCGCCCGATAACTCTCGTTCCGTGCAGTCGTTATCCAACCAATGGGTGGGATTTTCGGGGCTAGTGGGAAGAACCTTTTTCATTTTTTTCGACTTTTTCACGAATTACTTTTTTTCATTTCTTATTTCTCCGCTATCTTAGACTTAAAGCAACCTTCCGTGAACAAGTCTTCGAAATGAATCGTTTCGGCTATGCTTAAATCTGTGTAATTTTTCCGTTGCAAGGATTCTTTAAGATATACTAACCTTGTTTAGAAGTATATATGTCAGAAATACAGTGTTCTTACAATTAACGCCAGTTTATTCTCTGTGTCGTATTTCTCTTTGAAATATATCATGTTGGTTATACATGTGTCTGCATTTTGTTGCGAGACCTTATACACTATCCTTATTTTGAAGTATTTTATCAGACGTGATATCATGGCAATTAGGGCCAATTCATACTCTGTATCGTGTTTATCTTTGAAATGTACAACTAGTGTAGAAAGTTTTCATACATTGATAGTCACAAAATACACACAGACACACATATATAATATAATTGAATACAATTTACAACACATGAGAAAATTACGTATAAAAGTAAAACATATTAAGATATAAATATAGGATCTCTAATTTTGGAATTTTTCGTCAATGAACGGACCAGAAATTGCTTGCAGATAGACTTAAGCAGGTTCGTCGTCCCGGATGAGGAACGATATGTAATGTTTCAGGAGCTAGAAACTTTTGAATTGTGGATTACACTGTAGAACGTAGTGTACCAACTAGTAAAGAAATTTCATTATATGTTTTACCATCTTTGTGAAGCTTTATAATCAATTTTCTTTCAAGCTTCATCAGACTTACGATCCATAACAAAAATTCTCCTTTAAATTGCCACAGAAGTAATCAATATTCCTGATTTTTTTTTTTTACCTAAATAAAAAAATTAATACTCTATAAATGTTTCTCTACTTATGTTTCGAACTTAGAAGTTAATAAAGTTTTATAATTAAATTAAATTGTAACGTTGTAACGAAATAACTTCGTTATTATTGACAGGCATATTGTGATGCAATAAAAATGAAATATCTCATTCGAGTTTTTTGACCTTGAATAAACTATATGAAAACAAATTAAAAATGAGGAGCGTTTAATTAATCATGTCCTTAATAAAATATTAGAACGGCAATTTCTATTTATTTTAATAACTACAAACTAAGGCTTAAATTAATTGACAGGTTTCTTTATATTTCAGTTGATTAGAGCCGAATCAGGTATACACACTCAGTATATCGCCTCATAATTGCTCGCACCAATATAGTATGTGTTCCCATCAATCTCACTAACTCTTCTATCTTTCTAATTCCTTTTATCTTCACTACACATTCTATATAGTACAACTCATTTACATGTGCTATGGATCTTTTACGAGGCGAAGTTCTCATATCAAATATCGTAACAAAGTAGCCTCACATGTTAGTTAAATAGAAATGCGCATGAGAAATATAAATATATGTGAAATATTGAAATTTATTTTCCATTTGTCGTTTCCATTTTGATAGCCTTCAGACAAACTAATTATTTGCCACATTAAATTTCTCCTCAGGAAATTTAATCCATCTTTTCTACCTTCTGTAAGAAAGGACTGGATCATGATCCCAAGTTGTACATTCCTGTAAGATTTATTTTCTTTGGTAAATACGAGTAACTCTGCCTGAGATGATCTTGACTCTTCTTTTTGTGAAATAATTTTTTTCTCTCATTTTTTGTCCAATGTCTAGATCACAAATATACATAGTTTCAAACAGCATAGCCGGATTCGACTTTTGCGCCATAAGCCTCTACTACTTTCATTCCCTCTCTCGCTCTTCATTGTGGGGACTGTGTAGTCTAATGGTCATGGTCATGGACTTGTGGCCGGCGGTTTTCGTTGAGTCGTGGGATTGAGCCTTGATGCCCCGAAAGACCCGCCGTATAGTAGAGCTGATACATGTTAAATCTGTAGAGGCTCACAGTAATACCCATATTTATAAATAAAAATTATTTATTTATAAATAATATTTCATTAGAAAGGAAGGTGACAGCTCAGGTGCTGTCCTCGTCACTTAACCGAGATTCAAAATTACGAGGTCCGTCGTCATTTGATCTCTTGTTGCTTCTAGTGCTCCGTTAATAAAACCGATCAATCAATCACACTTCTTTAACATTTAGTTTTGACATTGCAAGCAGTCATAACTACAGGGGTTGGACAAAAATATGGAAACACCTTTTAAAAAACATGTTTCTTTGCTTAATATGGTGTAGGAAACCCGTTGGCATCCAAAACAGCTTGCAGTCTTCTCGGAATGGATAAATACAGTTCCTGTATGTGTGCCAAGGGAATATTATACCATTCTTCCTGCAAAACGGTGGCAAGTTCAGATAACGATGCTGGCGGTGGATAACGAGAACGCATTTTCCGTTCCAATGTAGACCACAAAGGTTCGATAATATTCAGGTCTGGTGACTGTGGTGGCCAGGGGAGATGGGACAAATCCTCCTCGTGCTCAGAAAACCAGTCCTGGACAATGTGAGCTGTGTGAACAGGGGCTTTGTCGTCTTGGAAGACACCATCACCATCGGGGAACAAAGTTTGTACCATGGGATGAACTTGATCTGCCAAAATGTTCACATAAGTCTTGGCAGTCATGTGCCCTGACACAGTTATCATGGGGCCAGCAGAGAACCACGATATGGCTGCCCAAACCATAACAGAACCCCCGCCATGTTTCACTCTTGGCAACAAGCAGTCTGTATTATAGGCTTGAGATGGCGTTCTCCAGACGTAAACTCGGCCAGAAGTGGGAAACAATGTGAAAGAAGACTCGTCAGACCATATTACACGCTTCCACTGCCCTATAGTCCAGGCTTTATGACTTAAACACCACCTTTTCCTGTTACGGGCATTAGCATCACTGATGAGTGGCTTCTCAATTGCAGCACGGCCAGAATTTCCCTGTTTATGAAGCTCCCTTCTAATTGTTTTGGTACTCACAGGGTTCTGTAACACAACATTCATTTCAGCAGTAACTTTTGCAGCTGTGGTCTTCTTATTTTTCGTCACAATTGCCCTTAATGATCGTCTGTCACGATCACTCAGCACACACTTTCGTCCGCGCTGTGATTTAGCAGATGATGTTTTTCCGCTTTTCAAATATGCGGAATAAATCTTCGATACAGTACCTCTGGAAACACTAAACACCTCGGCTACCTTGCTTACGGAAGCACCTACCATACGTGCTCCAACAATTTGCCCACGTTCGAAGTCTGTTAACTCTGACATAATGCAATGACAACCTCACATAACAGTACTCCGACAACAACTGAACTGTTTAGCACATTTACGAAGTTGTATAGGTGGCGTTAGTAGTCAAAAACGCCAGCGCCACCTACATATTTCATATAAATCAATCTTTCTTTTCAAACATGCATTTTACAAGGTGTTTCCATATTTTTGTCCACCCCCTGTATATGTTATTAATCAGATCCGTATTTGCTTTTAATTAAAATCTCAATCTGAAGCTTAATTTCTTAAAATTTACCAAGCAATTTTAAGTATGAGCTTCTGGTTTATTTTATCCCGTATTTTACGATTTACCTGTTTAATGTTTTTATTTTATATATACCCCCTTTGCATCCTATAATATCAGAATTAAATACCCATATTTATAAATAAATAATTTTTATTCTGAGAATATGGTTTTGTTGATTTTCAGATTAAATAGTTACCCATGTCTTTATTTGGTGAGAATTCTAAAAAAATTTCATTATAGAGTTAGTGGAGGGGAAGTGTTCAAAAGTATAAAATTTAAACTATACGTCTTTGTTGGCAAAGTTCTTTAACACAGGGAATTTTGAAGTATTTGTTCACTGGTAATTAATTATCAGTGAATTTGCTCACTTGTAATTACTTTCTCTCCCGAAGTTTGAAAGCAAAGATTTTTGATAAACAGTGGGGTCCCGTTAACACAAGAGATTGCTTTACACGTGGTTTTACTATGGTTCCTTCAATAAGCAATCACTTGTGATATCACTCATAGACAATGTAGTGTCATAATTATTCTTATTTTTTTTTATAAAATGCAAATTAATCTTTTGTTCGAATGATGTCAAGACTTCCTGCCAAGAGCAGACATTACTACTTTTGTTTTTGTTTAAAAAATTTGGAGCACTATTTCCCGGAAAGGGAAATGTTTCAGTTTGGAACATTTTTTGTTTGTTTTGTAAGAAATTATTTTCAAGATCTCACGGTCATTGAGATTACCTGTATGTTCAACCTTTTTATATAGGATAAATTCCTTCTTGTATAAGTAATTTCCATAATAATAAGAAATAATGTCGAAATTGTATAAACGTCGACAAAAGACTTAAACGATCAGCCCAAAAAAATTGATTGTTAGCAAACAAAATGGAAAAAAAAAAAAAACTAGAGCAGAAATTTCTAGATAACTTAATCTACATGAGTCTACACTACGTAACGTAGATGGTTAATAAATGAGAATAGTTTGTTAATATTGATAGAGGAAATGCCAGAAAAAGGGACTGTAATAGTGGAAAACATTGATCTTGATAAATATCTGATTGATTTTCTGATTTTTTGCACAATTTATATTAACACTAACCTCGGTTCCCTCAAACCGAGGTTTAGGTTAGTTTGTATTTGATTGATTATATTAGGAAACCATATTTTTCCTTCATTTCTCCATTGGGTCCGAGATATCATATTGTAGGATACATGAGAACAATTAATGATAATCAAGGGTACGTCAAGTAGAAAAATGAACATTTGGATAGATAGAAGAAGTTTGAGAGCCATTTATCTAGTTTGATACTGACTGACTCTCTAAAGCTCCTCAGCTTAACTATTACATATAACCGATATTAAATGAAATCCTTTTCATAATCGTTTTCAGTCCTCTACATTCTATGAAAATTTTATATCAATGATAAACGCACCGTGGTCTATAAATCACTAATGCACTCCATAAGTTTCCTGATGGCATACATATCGACCTATCTTGACGTTCTTCTCCGTGTCATAGAGGCAAGCGGCCGGGTGAAGCCATCGTTTTTAACGGGTGATCGGGTCCAACAGATAGCAATGTCAAGGTTTCGAACCGTTCACTTGAGGTGCCTCAAACCTGAAAGGAGAATAAGACCTCCTCCGTTTGTAAAAATTGTAATTCTAAAAATCCTCTACATCTTTTTTTTTTTTGTCAAGGGCCTAGGGCTTTCCAGGAGAGACTTTACCATGCGTCTAATTCTTATCTTTGATTTTTGAGTATTTTTAGATCTGATCTAGTCCATTGGCTAGATTGGATAGGATAAGTAACAGCAGCAATAACTGGTATGCATCCCCATGTTTATAATTTTATTCACGGCGAGGTTATTTTATCTCTCCAATCTACGTTGATGAAGTATTATTCAATCGAAAAATAGGAGAAATGTGTTTGAAAAATATTATTTAATTAAAAAGCTGCCTTTTAAGCATTATTTCTACATTAATTAATCAATTTTTGTCAGTAGAATTTGTATTAGTGTGCTACGTCATGATTTACCCTTTAACTAACTTCGGAGGTTTTTGTTTGTTTGTTTGAATCGTTTAAATTAAATATCTCATCCAATAAATGAAACGTGATCCATGTAGATAAGATTAAAGTTGTGAAATGTAGAGAGTGGATTTGATGAAATGCAAATATACGCAGTCGAAAAGTTGAAGAAATCCTTGAGGAGATATAAAAAAGATTCTGGAATTGAATCCTCAACTCCAATTATTCTATTCCCTCGCTATCGAGTACGTTGGTAAGCTGTAATATTTTAAGCGATAATTCAAATGTGTTAGAATTGAGAGAGATCAGACTTTAGATATTCATAACTTGAATAAAATAATTTACTTATCTTATGACATTTCTAAGCGTTGAACCAGTAGCTATATAATAAAATTTTAAAATTCAAATTTTTAAAAAAATTTCACAAAAAATTAATATTTCAAATTCCGTGCTCCACATAAACATTCTTTCCGTTTTGGAAATGAGCAGTGATATGAGCAGGGGAACCCTCCTATGAAATATCTCTCGCTATACCTCTGTACTAGACTAATAATTAGTGAATCTTCCATTTAAAATTAATAACAACAAGTGAAAGTAATAACCAAAGAGCGTTACAAATCGATCAATAATATAATTAGCTTATGCAACAAAAATGTCAATAGAATATTGCATCTACCCAAAACATCTTCATCCAATTAATGTTAACTTTTGCTCGCTAAGTAAAGCCATACTTACGCATTTAGATAAATACTGCGAGAGAAGACTGAAAATAAAGATGTTTTGTCCTTAAAGCGGAAAGCAATCTCCTCCCTAAACACTGTAATTTAAGAGCCTTCTTATGAAAGAAATTTGAGTGATATTGCCCACAGTAAAAAGGTAAGCGACAAATGCTCCTCAAGTTGACGGGAAAAATACCACTCATGCAGGAAAAGCCATCAAAGAAGGATTTTTCATCTCTCTTCGGAAGAAAAAACTTATTGTGGGACACTCACTTAAAATTAAAAGTATACTTTCAGAAAAGGAATAGTCAAGAATTACCTATGAGCAACTCGTTTCGAAAGCTATTATTAGGACTCGTACCGTTTGCCTTCAGTTACCGGGTTTGATTGACAGTAATAAAGCCAATTTCTTTTAACTCTTACTTTTTAGGCTAATTTTGTTCGGTTACGTGGAAAATAATCTTTTAGGGAGTCTTTTTTTCTTCACTCCGTGCCTTTTCATAAAATTCAGTTATATGTGGTGTTTGATAAAATGCTTTGACCATTGAACATGTCTAAACGTACAAAGACGTCTCTTTCTTCTATCGGTTGTAACGCAACGATTTCAAATAGACTGGCTTTAATTGAAATAGACCTGAAAAGAACTTTCTTTTATTGAATTCTTTAACTTGTAATGTCAGAATTGGTAGAAATTCGTTAAAATAAAAAAGGACGTATTTGAAACTTCGTTCTATTTTAAAATTAATTCAGTAATTACCGCGGTGAAAAGTCTGTTTTGTGAACAAGTTTGAATAGTTGCTTAGAAATTGCATGAGTGAGAAATATAATCAGCTATAAAGACCTGAAAGTAAAAGGATAATTGGTGTTTAAAAATGTGGATGTTCCTCTCGACTTTCAAAGTCATTCGAGTCCAAAGAAATAAAAACGATCGAAAGAAGATATTTTGTTAGGAATGTGAACGAAAAAAAGTTATTTATCAGCTCTATAGTAACTTTAATCGATAATAAACTTTAGCTTTTATGTAAAAATTCGACCAAATGTTTGGTAAATCATGAACAGGCCTCCTAACACTTTCAGTTATATTTTATTATGGAATAGTAAGCGAAATGAACATAAGTCATTGCATTGACAAACTAAAATAATTAGTAACTTCATTTGATTTCTTTCAACTGATTCATCGTGCCTTAATGTCAGGCCCCTCTCTTTCCAAACTTTCATACCTCGCTAAAGAGAAGATATAGAGCCTGCGATATATATATATATATATATATATAAACATAAAGATATAACGTGCCTCAACTTAGCTAAATGGCGGGTCTTTAGAGGCATTGGGACTCGAATCCACATCGGTCGCGTATTCGCGATCATGACCATTAGGCTACGGTGATTTGAACATTTCTCTTTATAAATGAAACGTGACTTATGTAAATTAGATGTTAAGTTTAGTGAATAACATTGAAGAAATGCATGTACAAGCAGTAAAACGCTTAAGACAGAGGATGGATACGCAGATACTGAGCTGAAATTGTCAAGTGAAATCTGTGTTGAGTAGATAACCTTAGAAATGAATCCAGATCGTACCTATTAAAATGGTCAAGGACATGAACCCTCATCTTTAATTCTTTTAACTTGAATTCGACCAATTCAGCGAGATTGGTTGGTTTTATCAACCCCGCACTGAGAATTATTACGAGGCTATTGGACCTTGCATTTTTGAACTTCGTCAAGTGACGAGGACGACACCTGAGCTGGTACTTCTCCTTCCTAACTTCCACACCACGCCACGGAAGAAATTTGAGCCTCGACCGATTTTACGTGCATCAGTCTGGTAACACAGTGGGTCTATGTTGGCATCAAAGCTTGAACCCACGACTCGAAGAGAATCGCCGGCCATGAGTTCGTGACTATGACCACTAGGCCTCCCGTTCAGTAAGAAAAAGATTAATTTATTATTTTAAACATTAAATTAAACACGTATTGGGGCTAATTACCATAGATAAAATTGATTAGGTATTGGATATTGATTATTCATAGATCTGATTAAAATAAAAGGGTTATCATCGTTATTTGACCTTGTATTCATTTGACTGAGATGATTAGTGACTCTTAGATAATGAAAATGGAAAGAGAAGGAAATGATAATGGAGCGCTGCAAAACTGGCAGCAAAATTCTCAATTGAAACTATTTGAAATTATTGCATGAAATAACAGGGATATCTGCAAGGTAGATGAAACAGAACCTCAAATTTCTCGCAGGGCATAGAGTGGATGTTAAATGGGTGATGGACCTCCACTAGGTGTCGTTTTCATTATTTGATATTGCTTTGATAACTTAGTGGTCATGGTTATAGACGCACACTGGCGCTGTTTACATCGATTAATGGATTAGAGTTCTGAGCCCGCCGTCTAACAAGGCTGATGCACTTTTAATGTGGTCGAAGTCCCAAGTCCTCCAATTGGCGAGGTGGAGAAGTTTGTAAGGATAGGCGCCTAGTCAGGTGTCGTTTTCATCATTTGACCAAGTTTCAGAATAATGAGGTGTGTCGTCAATAGCCCTCGTATTGCTTCTCAGTGCGACATTAATAAACAATCACCTCATAATCACTCATTATTTGATGGTTATTCAATTTTACTAAGTATATCGTCAATACCACTCGTGTCAATTCTGAAACGACGTTAAAGATAAAACTATTCAGCTTTTATGTACATCGAATCTGACAAAAATGCACAATGACTTAAATATGATACAAAAAAATTACGAATAGACTTCACAATGTTTATAATGATTCAATTTATGTATATTTCATACATGTGAAATATATAAAATTATTTGACAAATAGCCATTATTTTATAAACAATATATGGAAAATCATTCCGTTCCAATGGTCTGAGAATATTCAAAAATAGATATTTCACTAATTTGTTTAGTATGTTGTAATAAACTCAAACTAAATGGAATTGAGTGAAAAAGGCAAACATTATGTATAATGCAAGACCATTATGTATACATTAACTAAATACTTGTAGGTACGCAGATACTCGTACATAAAGCATTGCGTCATGTGTTTCGGACTCTTGACTAATTGAAATGGATGCATACATTATAAGTCATCACATTAACAACGTTGCAAAATAGCTATTAGTTAGATGTTAAACATCCATTTCCACTTAAGAAAAAAAAAATCAGTTCTCACTTCAAAACCTCAGAGGAAGAAGCCCTATCGAATGGGTCAAAGGGTACAAAGAGGTCCTTAACCCTAACTTTTTACTCTCTCTCACTACCCCAATGACACCCCACCGTAATAGAAAAAGAAACCAAAACAAAAAAAAAAGTTAAAATGCTTCTGGAGGAAAAAAAACACTTTCGCTGTTTCGGGTTATACTCTACTTCATTACCATCCCAGACCAATTTTCCATTTCTCCTGAGAGACACACTTCAAAAGGTGGGTAAGCAGTGAGGTGGAGCGATCCCCCCTCCTCACCTAATAAGAGAACGAAATGTTACTTCGAAAGTGTCAGTGGTTGAGTCTGAAGATCAGTAGCTGAGGGAACGCCCATCTTTGGTTGAAGCACCCAAGAAATTGCTTTAATTGAGTTGTCTGAAATGAAAGACGATAGTTCATCTACGTAATTAGGGTTCAAACTCAAAGGGCAAAGACCTTAGTTCGAGTATGGACAGTGGCCAGAACTCAATGCCTCCCCCCCCCTTCTCTTGGGGATAGTGCCGTTAGTAGTAAAGTGGTCAGTTTGGGTGTTTGAAGTGTGATGATTGCTATGTAATGGCAATAATTCAACAAATAGTTGAGTTTCTGAGCAATTTTTTGTTAACGCCTTGTCTGTTTCCTTTTGGGTGATTGTTAAATGTAATATGGAAAATTGTTACCTTCGGAAATGGTGTTTGAATTCGTTTAGCACCCTACTTAAAAGGGATTCAAAATATAGTTGAACAAATCAATTTTCCTTTTACCACCGTATTCTGCATAGACCAAAGTTTTCTCCAACCATTATGTTTCTAAGCCTCCTCGAAAAGAAAGAAAAAAAAATTCCACGTCTCCACACCTTTTATTTTTTAATTTATATAATAATAGTTATGTTTTAAATAATGATACAGATACAATGCAAAACATTTATCTCCAATCAAAGATAAAATATTTTTTAAAAAAATGAAATTGGCTTTGCTACTTTCATCTTTTTAACATGTTTTAAATTATTTTTGTTGCCTTCTAAGTTCCCGAAATGTTGAATTATTCGAAATGAATATTAATTAGTGTAAAGAAAGCGTACTTCCGAGCCCCAGGTTTCATAGAAGCAGCTGCCATCAAAAAGAGAAAATATCTTCTAAGAGCTCCTAATGCATTTTTATTTTCCCAAGCAAAATATCTAAAAGTACTCGTATTAATTTACCAAACTTCCATACAAAACGTTTCACTGCTTATTTATGCATCGTTTCAATTGTATTCATTACACTTCACTAAACCAGTCTAACGAACATAAATCCCGTAAGGATTGGTAGGGATTTTCAATTCAAATAAATTCAACTAAAAGTCTTCAAAGTGTTAGATGAATGAGTAAACGCGCTATTACCCATGTTATAATCTTATTTGAGTATAGATTGATAAGCTTTTTATAATTATTTAGATTCTATAATTATGACCAGTCCTCACTAATCGGAGGAGTGAATGGTGTCACCCTCCTCTTCGCCTTCCCGCTCATTCGTGGAATTTTTACGAATTTTCACTACAACAATTAAATATTACTTAAATACTCGAAATTCAAAAACATTTGAAAAAACTGAAATTATTAATCGGCACAAACTTTGAAATACTTCAAAAAAAAAATCGGAATTCATTAACAATTGAATTTAAGTCGATACCATTCTTAATAAAAAAATTTCTGCCATTCTTCACTTCAGAATATCCCTTTAAAAGCTAAAGGGGTGGAATCCGCTCTATTTGTACAGCCTTCTTGACTTTCGCACATAATGTTCATCATCTCTGCAGAAAAGTGAAAAATAGTGCTCAGGGTTTCAGTAATTTTATTTCACTGTTGGATTTAATGAACACATAAAATTAGATTTTAGAAAATTTCGATGTGTAAATGTGAATAAAATTAGAATTGATTTATGCAAATAGATTTCTTACAAATCCTTCCTTATTTTCTTTCCTTCTCATTTCTTTTTTTCTCTTTTGCTTGTAGGCATGTTGTTAGGTATGTGTCGTTAAAACAACAACACAGTGATTTTTTCCCCACGATAATTCTAAAAAAAATTTAGTAATAACATTGAGTTTGAAGGTAAAATTAATCTATGGATATTCTTGTTGACGAGTAGATGTACGACAGTCATTTTTTTCAACCTCCGCTCGAGCTGCTATACAACAAGTCAAATGGTGGGAGCCTGGCATGCGCAGCGGGAGAAGGCACATCTCTTTAACTATAACCTTTGCTGTTACCTATGCCATTTCCTGATTTTAAGTTGAGCTGTAGGCACAGAAACATAGATCGTACAAATGATATTCCCGCCAAGTGCGAGTTGTTTCGTGTTATTTCCTTTCTTCAAGCAGAAGGGAATATTGAAGTCAAAATTCACCTAAAAATTAGCTGATTACATATAAAAATTGTTGGTGTTGTGTGTAAATGCTGTAGACAATTTAAAGATGGGCAAACTAATGTTCACGACGAAGGGGAGATAAGAATGCAAGTCTATTCAAACAAACCTTGAATGGCCGGAAGGTTATGGTGACGGATTTTGAGGACAAAAAATATATATTGTTTGTTGAGTTTATTGAACCGGGGATGCTATCACTGCAGATATTTACTATCAGATTTTTACGACGACTGCGAAGAGCTGTTTGAAACAAAATAAGGGAAATGCAACCTAGAAACAAAGTGCAAGTCTTTCTTACATCACTTGCAGAAACGTTCGTCGAAGAGGGGAACAAAATGCTCGTCTATATAGATGACAAATACCTGAATCTTCACGGAGAAGACGTTGAAAAGTAATTATGTTTGTACAAAACTTTTGGTAAGCAATTCATCTTGTTCTGTACTCTTATCTTTTTATGGTCTGTAGAAAGTTGAAAAAAAAGGACATTCGTATGATTGTGTTAAAGTTTTTTAATATAAAATAATGTGTAATTGACTGTTCAAAAATTAATTCTTAATCAAATATTTCAAAAGAAGGAGAAAAAAATACCCAATCGATTTCACTATTTAATTTCTGTAAGTAATTAAAAGATCCGTTATATTGTTACACAAACGGAGATCTCGTTGATATCGTTTTGAAGAAAAAAATTCAAAAATAGCTTGAAATACTTGTACCTATAACACACATAAAAAAATTGTTTATTCTTCAAAACTTTTACTATAATGGTTGACTTTTAAATTTCTATTACATAAAAAATAAAGTTTGTTAAGACTCACTTCACCTATGCTAAAAAATCAAATTCATTTCACTTTTTCTGATTGTTCCGGCGAGAATGTAGAGCTTGCGGTGCTCTCTGAGGTATCAATATCATTCAAATAGTTCAAGTTATTGGATGTATGGGCTGAGGCTAGCCGGAAGCATTCAATAAGCTCGATTCCTCTTTCATCACGGTCATGTTGTGATGGTTCGTAAGCTTATTTCCCTTTAATTGTCCTCATGGGAATTTCTATATCATTGTTTAATTGGAAAGCCTCATCTTGCAACTTATGTATATCAGCATTACTATATAAATTAAAGCCTAATGAAAAAAAAAGACTAATGAGATAATATTTATAAATATTATGATAATTTAATAAGAAAAACAATGATAAAGAGAGAGAAGTTGGAAGTGTTGACTTAGCAATCTGTGTGAAATGATCATGGGTGAAAGGAGATCTAGTCGGATTCAGATTACAAGAACACTGACTCGGATCTGGATAGCCTAGTGGTGAGATAAAATAACATTTTATAATATTAATATTTAGGTTCTGACACCTTTATGGATCTGTTTCACATGTATAATAATTAAGATATTGAATTTTGATTATTCGGAGATGCGAATAAAGACAATACGTAAGGGCTTACCTTCTTTTAGTAGGTATGGGAATCAAAACTCCGAGGTACCCTAGTTATCTTTTTCTTTCCAATGGAGTTTACTGTCTATGGTAAATAGTGGTGGGCCCTTCCCGGAATACCATAGTGATTCTTCTCTTTTTTTCGACCCTCCATCTTATAAACAATTTTTTTTTCTTTTTTGCATTTTTCAAGTGTCTAGATCACAGTTATAACCTGTTTGGTGCAGCATAGCCATATCTGACTCTTGCTCTTTTGAAATTTACCATCACCTAAATACACCGAATGTAGACAAATTGATTTCTTTCATTGTGTGATTATTTAATTAGGGACTGAACATTTCACTAGCGATGTGAGTAATCGGTTGAGAGAAATACAACCTGGGAGTTAAAAGTTTTGGGTAAGATAGGAAACACTTGCTTAGCGATAATTACTCAGATTCTGAAAATGTACAATATTAAAATTAAACGGATCCAGTTGGGAATGTAGCTAGACCACTTTACCCCTTCCATAGCTGTCACGACATTCAAGTTAATTGAAAATACAACTAGATTAAGTACACGAAATAGTTAGCAGAGCTAGAATTCCCCCGCCCATAATCATGCAATCGTAAGACGTGAGTCTTTATAACAAACATACCTCCTCAGATAGAAAAACTGCACAATAGTAATCTTAGGGATGTCTTTTACTCTACTGTGTGGCCGCGGCAGCCTAGTGGCCATGGTGACGATCTTGCCACTTGCTTGTTTCCATCGAGTCGTAGGTTCTGGTCTGATGTCACTAAAGACCCCCTATGTAGCGGAGCTTATGCACATTAAATCTGTCCGGACTCCATTGTAGGTTGGATGATTTTAATAACGTAGTACTAGTAGCAACACGAAGGTTATTGGTGACAGACCTCTGGACTTTGAACCTCGATCAAGTGATGAAGACGACACCTGAATTGGCACCCCTCTTCTAATTTCCACACCATACTAACGGTAAGATTCTGAGTCACGATAGATTTAACGTGCATCAGCTCGGCTACATAGAGGGGCTTCAGTGGCCTCAAGGCTCAAATCTACGACTCGATGAAAATCGCCGGCAGCGAGTCAACTACCAAGACCACAATGGCCACGGTCACGTCTGGACTCTAAGTTTTCTATTCTCATTTTTTAGGTTATTTTGATGGTTTATTAAAAAAATTCACAATCGAGAATCAATTTTTAAATTTTTTTTTAAATTGCCTTTCAAATTAAATTCCCCCTTCCAAATGTAATATTGCAATTCAATAACCCCCGAGTCGAATTCTTTATTTCATGCTAAATTATGAGTAGAAATTTTATTACAGGACTTCATTTTAAATTTTAAATCGCAAGGAGCTATTTATATGCTCATAAAACAAAGGCGAAAAATTTTCTTAATACAAAAGATGTAAATATTGCTTTACAAAAATCGTCATGGGTTATAAATGCGCATTTAACTCTCTTACTGCTCAATTTTCTCGAAAATGCGTTTTTTATTATATATTTGAAATTTTCTTATGTTTGGGAGCCAAAATGTGTTGCATAATTGTGTTTCAAAGATTTTTTTAAGTATTAATTAGATCATAAGAACAGATGATCAGAAAACTCCATATTAGACATTAAAAACTCTTCTTTTTTTTAGATGCAAATGGAAATCACAAATAAGGAATTAGATGGTTAAGGCTTCGGTCTACCGGTCATTTTGAATTTGTGAACATGATGCTCATCTTACGGAGTTTCTACTACCATCCTCAAATCTTTAATATTTATCGGATCGAATGAAAAAAAATTGCATTTTAAAGAGCCAAAAATAATGAAGATTTCTGCGGATTTACATTTTCCTCCATCTTTTTTTAAAAATATTTAAATGTTTATTTTAATAATCCATTTGTATGTTAGTTTTCTGTTCTTTAAAAATATTCTAAA
The DNA here is from genome assembly GCA_019974015.1 of Nephila pilipes. Taxonomy (NCBI): domain Eukaryota; kingdom Metazoa; phylum Arthropoda; class Arachnida; order Araneae; family Nephilidae; genus Nephila; species Nephila pilipes. The sequence continues at coordinate 1,629,226 of BMAW01128667.1, read as the reverse complement.
ATATTTTCACAAATCGGGAAAAAATGTAATCCAGTAAAAACCTTCGTTGTTTTTTGTTCTTTCGGAGTTCTTTTTTTTTTTTTTTTTTGAACATTCAAATAAATAAGATAGTATAGATTTGAAAATTGTAGTTGAAATTCCAAAGGATTAACAATACATTCACGAGTTCAGAATGACCGGTGGATGGGAGCCTTAAGAAATATTTTAGTTAAAAAAGAGTTTTAAGACAAAGGGACAAAAATTAAAAATTTCTTGTTCCGTGTCCTCTTAAGGTTATACTAGGAAACAAGTGTGATACAAAACTTCATTTCATGGGTAACATTTCTTACTGTGGCCCATACTCAATTAAAATATTAAAGCGAGACACTATAGGAATTCAAAAAAGTATCTTTCTAGACAAAGGTGCTTGTTGTGGTTGACCAATTTTTCTGCGTCATATATATTTCGTTTCCACAACTCTACCAATGAATCACGCACACAGTCTTTGTTATCTATCCTGAATTAACAAAGATTTCTTTCTGTGTCTAACATAGGGAAAGTGAAAAAAAAAAATGAAATTGCCAATTTATAAATGCGGCACAATATTCCCCGAAACCGCAAAAAGGCAACGGTATCCCAAAGGTCCCAACAATCGCCATTGCGATCTGGCGTCCCAGGAATCAAAAGAAAGACGGGATGAAAGATAAAAAAAAAAAAAAAAAAAAAAAAGGCGCTCCATTGTGAGATAAAAAGACGAGAAACAGGTTTCATTATTATTAGTATCACAGAAAAGTGTGTATTATATGTTTTTTCTTTCTTTCTTTCTTTCGTAGGGTTGGCGCGTGGCGGGCAGTGATTAGGTCTGTGAAGCATGGCAAAATCGTTTGGGCCACACTCCAACAGGTGACAGATGCGCCAGCAATTTAACTTTCATTGTATTTTGCTGTAAAGGCAGCGCGTGCCAGTTTTCCTTTGTGATCAAAAGGTCGATTTGGGTATTTATTTTTCAGTAATTAAGAACGAGAGAGACGCGATGGTTTGGCAATTAGAGAAGTTGTAATTTGGTTTAAGATGTATTGTTTATTGGAATAGAAATTGGAAGGACAGAAGGCGGGAAGGTATGCCTTTGGAATGTTCAGATTATGACGATAAAAGTTTTCTATAATCAGGAAAGATGATCGAGCATATGCTAGACAAAGTTAACTTAAAATAGCAATTCATGTAAGTTAATGGTTGCTGATAAAATGCCTTCCGTAAGAAAATCTTGCAAATATAAAAGAAAACATGTCTGTTGTAGATGCGGGGAAGGCAGGATATTTCTCTTTGGATCACTATTTTCAGCTCCCATTAAAATCTACAAAGAGAGGTTTGAGAAAAGTATTCCTCAAAATGGATAATCAATGATGTTGCTGTTCAAAGATTTTGGGAGAATTATTACGAAATTTTTTAAAAGGTACAAAATTATTTCGACTGTTTTCCCGGTTTTGCATTTTGTTAAAGTATTATCAATATCGGGACAAGTCTGATAAATATTTCAGTACAATATACGGCGTGGACACTACAGAAAATTTTTCCTCCAGCTAATACTTTGAGACTTTTAAATATTTTTTTTTTTTGTTTTAAAATCTCTACCAATAAACAGAATGTGGCATATGTTGATTAAATTGCAATTAGTGAATAAAATTAAGGAAATGCATTTACAAGCAATGAAACTTTTTTTTTGGAGGTTCGTAGTTTAATACTCGATAAAAATAGTGAATAGAAATTACTAGGCGAAACATCGGAATTAGATGATAGTTTCGCGGATAGTTAAATAGGGTTTTCGTGGATGATTATCATAGTTTTAACAGTCAAGTGACAAGAACGAGACCATAACTGGTACCTCCCTCTCTAAAATTCCATACTACGTCACCGAGAGATCTTAGTACTCCATATTTAACGTGCATTAACCTTACCTCATGGCGGGTCCTTAGTGGCATCAGTGCTCGAACCCACTACTCGACGAAACGCCGGGCGCAAGTCCGCGACTATGACCTCTAGACTACCACCACCATTACATCGGTATTGAGTCTGCGGTGAATAAAAAACTTTTGAAATAACTCCAAGTGAATTTACAAAGGGTTAGTGACTCGAACCCTCAACATCAATTTATCTAAGGCCTCAAATTCGATAGGTTTAGTAGGAATCACACTACCCCCTTTATTAAAAAATTGAATCGCCCGCGTTTAGGAGTAGTTACTATAAAAAAGGTTAATAATAGACTATATATATATATATATATATTCATTAGTCAGAATAAAATCTTGCTCATCATCTTTGTTGAACTCTGTGTTTATTTGACTGAATGATATTGTTATACTCTAAATAAGCTAATAAATAGTAGTGACAACTTAAGGGTATAATGGCGAGCAATTACAAATAGTCATAAAAAGTAAACACGGATTTTAAGTGGAGTCACCCAGAGCCCAAACACTTTCTCGCGCAATATACACGTTAATTTTGCCACAGGTTCTTTCAGTAAGTGCATCGAATGCTGCATGGCTTAAAAAATCACTACAGGAAATTTTTTAACATATAGTCCATCATCAAATTTTAAGAAAAAAAATTTCCATAGATTTTAGTCTGTGAGTTTCTTAGAAAACCAATTGAAAGTTTTTCAAGAATTCAATTTAAAATACATCAACAGAAAATATGTTACTTAGTTATAACTTAAAACTGAATCTGATAGAATTCATTTTATTTTAATTTCTTAAAACCAATTAAATTAATTGTTCAATATTACATTTCTCTCTTCGTATAAGAATAAATATATTAAGAAAACTGTACGTCTTGCTGATTGTGTGATAAAAAAAATACATAATTCTAACTAATGCTTTTATATTTCATAAAAGGGAGTATACAGTTCTCAGAGGAAGGGGGAGATTTTCTAACTTTAAAGATTTTAGGACGCATTTGCGTTGCAAAATCGTGTCCGAAGTTTTTTCTTCGAATCGTGAATTCAAGTAGTAATGCCATTAAAGACCCACAATGTAGTGGAGATGTCCATCTTATTTGTAGAGGCTCCTAATCTTCCCATAGGCGTAGTGTAGAATTTGGGAGAGGGACGAGTTAGCTTAGGTGTCATCCTCGTCACTTGACCGAGGTTCAAAATTAAGAGTTCCGTCCCCAACAACCCTCGTGTTGTTTCTAAGTGTTACGGTCATAAACAATCAATCAATTGAACTTTTTTTGAGCATATGTATTTAAAACATACCATGCACTCATTTATTGTAGAATTCAGAATAAACTTTATTATAAAACTCTAAAGATTCTTAAAAAATGAAATTTGAGGCATGATATTTTGCATAAAATATTTTTCGATAAAACTGTAACTTACTATGTAGTCAAAAAATTAATTTACGAGCTCATGATTTTTGATAATCAACAAAATTAAAATTGCAATTTAATTACATGTGTTTAAACACCAATTAAGTAAATTTATGATTTTTCGTGACAATATATTAATTACTTGTGATTGTTTATTCGTGTCGCACTAAGAAGCAACATGAGGGCTATTGACGACGGACCTTGTAATTTTGAGCCTCGTACAAATAACGCGGACAACATTTGAGCTAACACGTCCTTCTAATTTCTACACCACGCCAACTGGAGGACTTAGAACCTTTACAAGAATCAAAGTGCATCAGTCCGGCAAAACTGCGGGTCTTTAGAGGCATCGGGGCTCAAACCCACGTCTCAACAAAATCAATAATGGCTACAAGTCTACCGCAGTCGTATATTTAAGTTAATACTTGAGTGAAATCAATACTAATTTTTAAAGGATTAAGTTCAGTTGTTACATGTGAATATTATAAAGGTATAATTAAGTTCAATTATTTTTCATAGAATTATTGCATGTTTTATTTAGAGTGCCACGAAGGAGGCCCATAATTAGATGCAAATATATCCCAAAGAATTTTGAGTCATTTTACTAGAAAATATATTAGAAATACTATAAGAAAAAAGTACTTATTTATTATTATTTCTAATTTCGCGATTTGTTCCACAGATCATGTTGTTTCTAAATGTTATTAAGAAAAGCTCCATGAGTTATGTATAATCTTATGGAATGCAGCAATGCTGATTTATTATTAATATGTTAAAAAAAAGTAATTTTTAGGTATGTCACCCACTTAAAATTTGGATATGATTCATAGACAATGTAAATAGATATTGCTCACAAATTCCATGAAATATGTCTTAGAAAATTGAAAGAATAAGATTAAAGAAACACCTTACATTTATTTCGCTGTTTTTTCATCCTTCATGAAACATTAGAATTCATTCAATAGAAACTCACTTTCTGTGTGTAATACTCGTTATCACGATTTCGTTTATGATAAGTAAAATTTTCCACCGGTTTCTTTTTTTTTTTTTTTTTTTTAGTTATGAAGCTTTCTTTTATTTAAACTGAAAAGTTAATCGGGGTTACATGTTAATTGATTTTTGTTGATTTTTCTGTTCTGAGTAGTACAAAATCGTTTTTAAACGTAGATTAGATTGTTTAGAATGTAGGATATTATATTACCATTGCTGGTGTTGTCATATTTATCACCCGTAACTAATTCAGTGTTCGCAAATAATGTGAAACATATATCTCTTGGGATGCTTATTGTTTTTATAGAAATGAATTTTAAGAGCATTTGTGAAATGTGCATATAAAAGCATTTAGATTTATTGAAGGGGGGGGTGAATAATGTTTGAAAATCAGATGAGCAAAGTTTTAAAATGTTGCACTGATTTTGTAAAATTCGTTTTTAAAAATGATTACATTATCAAACCATTGAAATCGACTGTGGACGTGATTTGTAGTTGTAACTTTAAATATGTCATGGAATTCGCCATGTGGGGTTTATTTAGAGGGAAATGTCTAAATTATTCCCTATTATTTCAGATAAATATTTCTTAGTTTTATTTAGAAGAATTATGCAAGGTATATGAATGTAAGATTTTCGTTTAACATACTTCAGATAATTTAGAACGTTTTCGGAATAAAATATACAACTATTAGAATTCAGTTGTTTCGTATCAAAATACTGACTTTGCATTTCCTTTGGGAATGTAATTTCACACCAAATAACAATTTACAGTAAATATACGATTTTTTCCCGGAACATTTCTAGAAAAACAAATTCTGTTTCCTTGAATACTGAACAGCAATCTAAATCACTTACATTCACTACCTAAACGGCACTAAGCACCAAAAAGAATTAGGCTACTGAACAAATGTGATGCCCCCTGACGTATTTACAATCATTAATCGCATTCTTGCACGCGCGTATCCTTAAATGATGACCAATAATGCTACCCCCTCACCCCCTGGAAAAAAACAACAGACCCAAGTCGATCCCCGCAGCGTAATTGAATGGAAACTGCTTCTTGTCTCATAACAGAGCCCGCCAGGGTGACTGGGGCAGAGAGAGAGGGAAAAAAATCATTCCTTTTAAGACCTTTAGTGAGTGCCGACAGAAGCAATGGGTCTGGAGACGGACCCCCGGGCAGTGGAGGAAAAAAAGTGGCAATGACCACTGGATCATCGATTAACAAATGCTGTGCTAACTAGGTAGGAGAAGTTGCCCGTCCAAATACAAAAGCACACTGGTAATAACAGCTTCTATAAACGTGAGCTGGGGCAACAAGGCAGAAGGCAGTGATAGATTTTAGGTGATTTGTCATTCTTTTGCTGTTCCTGATTTGCGTTGAAAAGCCGGTGGCACCTTTTTGTTTTTTGTTTGTTGGTGTTGATACGGGCTTGCAAATGACGGAGATTTGATATAAACAAAATTAGCAATGTTTTCTACATACGTTTTACATTAGGAAAGAGGCTGAATTTCGAAAACCGAATGCAACAATTCAAAATTCAGGTTTATTTGTCTCGATAGTACCAGATAATATTTCAGAAAAGTTACTCAAATTAATCATTAATATATACAAAACTAAAACAAATTACTGCTTCTTCCCCTTTAATTTCCGTATATATTTTCCCTATCAATATGTTTTACTACTTTTTGCGCATCACATGCAAAAAAGACGATAATGAATTACATTTTCGTTTATTTCTAGAGCAAGTAAATATAATTTCTTGTGTGATCCTAAATTGAAATTTGAATAAATACTTCAACTGAATTGTGTATTGATAATATATTGTGAAAAGAGGTATGGAAAGGTGAAAAAGTTATTTATGTTTTAAATACTAAACAATCCTTTTTTTTAGAGAATTTGTCACATTCAATATTTGAAAGAAAGAAATATTGAATGTGACAGATAGTATTAAATTTTGTTTTGTTTATTTTAACTAAAACATAATATTTCTGTTTTAAATAGTAAAAGAGCATTCTGTGAAAAACTATTATTCCATATGTTATTCAATGTTTTTATGTAAAAAGTACTACTGAAAATAGGACAAATTTTCAATAGAAAATTAATTTTTCTTAGCACTAAAATAAAATAAGCTAAAAACTTTTATCCCATTTTTTTTTTTTTTTGGTTTTATTTCAATTACTCTAATGCTCATCTGAAGTTTACTTAATTTTTTTGGCCGACATTCTTAGATAAAAAAAATTTTTCAAACTTTTAAAATTTCTTTAAAATTTTTGAATATATTTACATTTATTTTCTTTTACTAAAATACTCTACTCTGAAGGAAGGGAAGAAATTTTTTTTGTAGGATATAAAATATGACCTTTACAAGCACATTAAAAAAATATAAGTCATTAAACAAAAAAATTTTAGCACCCAAAATCTTCGGATTGATGGAATACATAATACTTAAAAAGTATAAAGAAGGAGATTTTTAATACTTGTATAAATTATTTTTTTTAGAAAAATGTAGTTTCATATTAGTTTGTACATTAATACCGTTTAATATTTACTTTTTATACATAGCTTCAATTTCTGATGCCAAACACATTGAAATTGTAGTTT
>BMAW01128667.1:1574779-1622184 GCA_019974015.1 Nephila pilipes | reverse complement strand
TATAAAAAATTTGCCTTTAAAATCAGTAGTTTATTAAAAATATGTAGCAAAACAACTGCGTTCAAACTCCATAATTAGAAACGTATATTTATCTTTTGAGAATAAAGACCCACCGTGTAGCCGGGGCTGATGCATGTTAAATCTGTTCGGGGCCCAAAGTCCTTCCGTTGGCGTGGTGTGGATGTTAGGAGAGGGGGGTGCCAGCTCAGGTGTCGTCCTCGTCACTTGACCGTGGTTCAAAATTACGAGGTCCGTCGCTAATAGCCCTCGTGTTGCTTCTAGTGCGACGTTAATAAAAAACTAAACTAAACTTTGAGAAAAAAGAATAATTGAAACTCAAATTGTTTATCTGTTGTGTGCATTTATATGTAAAGTTCATTTTCGATATAGAGTGATCTTTCAATATGAGTGTGAACAGAATAAATTACTTTTAATTTGAGCATTACTGTATTTCGATTTGTAAGTCTAAATTCTTAATTTTTGATGAAATATATAGTTTAAGCTTTGCTTTAAGCAGTTTAATGAATTTTTATTCTTTTACAATATGACTTCACTTTAATTTTTTTAAAAAAAAGATCTATTTTTTCGATAAAAAAAATAAACGTTACGCTTGATGTTTAAGATTTAAAATTACTTCAACGAAAATTAAAAGTAAATATTTAAAAAAAGAATTTTAATAAGAAATTTATTTGAAATTTGGATACCCATTCTCGTTATAGATGCATTTCAGAAGTATAAAAGATATACTTACCTTTCTATTTTAAAAGTCCATTAGAATTTCATATGTGAATGAACAATTACTGCGTAGTAAAATTTTAACATGTAAAATAAGGAAATTTTTAGATTATTTGATACAGTTATTTTCACAAATATTTTATTATCATTGAAATTTATGCACTTCGTAGTAGCTTCGGAAATCTCAAGCAACAAAACAGAGGAGGAAAAAGCCAAACTGCCTTTTAATGAAAATTAAAAATTAAAATTAAAATTAAATTTTTGGAGTTGCATTAATAAAGTCTCTAAATTAAAAGAAAGAAGGGAATGAAAAACAAGATAAATTCTTAATATGAAAGGTAAATGCTTTTTCGTTATTGCTATTGGAACTTGAATATTGTACACATTAGCCAATCAATAATTTATATCCGAGCCATTTGAATTCATTTGCATAACTGTTATTCATATAATGGTTCGGATACGATTTAAATTACATTTTTATCATAATTATGTAGTAAAAACGCACATTTTAAAATTCTTCTTAAGTTGATACTTAAACAAAAACCAAAATGTAAAAACTATTTTAGAATTTACATTATAGCACAAAAGAAATAAGTAGTATGTAGATTTTTCTATTATCTCCTGAAATTATTTTTTATTGATTAACTCTAGAAAATAATTTCTGTCCCCTCTATTTTACAATTAAAGAATTTGAATCTTTATGAAATTCGATTACTTTTTTTCCTCATATGTTTAAGCAAATCGTTATATACATAAACAGAAAGTATGCATTTTTTAAGTTGGTATTTTAGACTTTTTAAATCGATAGGACTGTGTTTCCTTTTATTTTATAAGGTGCTTTTTAGAATGCACCCGAAATATGAGAGAAATTTTCTATAAATGTATAAAACAATTCGAAAGAACAAAATTACTCAGCATCATGGAACAATGCACTTTCTTGAAGTACAAAGTCTCATTCTAAGCGACTTAATAACTCCTATGAAAAAAAATATATATATGTAAAAAAAAATCATGTTTTCTGTGTGATTTGAATGATAAAAGCGATCATTACTTAATTTCTGATTTTTTTAAATTCCATTTGGCTCCATGATCTCATTGATAGAAATTGGCTTATTTTTATTATTTCATTTAGTATGAGAGTTTTATATAGTTGTACAGATGCTTCTTCTTCCAATGAGCCCGTGTCATTTCCTGAAGTTAGTTTAAGCAAATAGGCGGAAAATCAAAGCAATTGCATCTTCTAGTATTCTAAAAGAGATTCCTCACAGAAAGGATCAGAAAAATAAATGTAGCAGATTCAACACTAATAGAATGACCTTGGTTTTTTAGAGACAGATTTGAACCGTTTCACAAAAACAAGGAGTGTTTCAAGTGCGTCTGAGACAATTGAATTAAAAAGAAATTCCTTATTCGGCCAGTTATTAGGTGTTTTTTCTCCTGTTGCTGCAAGTTGCAATTTGTGTGAGAGAGACGGCACATACCCCTTCCTAAGGATAAAAGTCTTTTTATGCTGTGGAAGGATCTTCGAAACTATATTTAGAGACTATTGTTTTTCAGCCATTACTGCAATTTATATATATCTCATGTATAGTGTGTTTGGAATGTTTCCGTTGACCTGATCTGCAATGTTTAGTTGAGATGATGGATCTGCTTACGTCATGCTTTATAAACTTTTACGTTATTAGTCGGGATTTGTAAATGGCAAGTCTTAGACACCTTGAGGAAATTTTGTCAAGAAGGCCATAGTCAACTAATAATGTTCGACTGAAATGTACTGGTATCTAGTGTTCGAATTTTGGCTCTCTGTTTCGAAGGTGGTTGGTGATGGTAACGTTTGGTGAGAGAAAGTTTTAAAAGTCTGTTGGTCTGCATATCTGTGCTTAATGCAACACTTTAATACTTATCACTGTTGTTTGCAACTTGTGAGAGAAGGCTGTTACAAAAGGTTAAAGGGGCACCCTCGTAATTTTTTTCTTTCCATTGGGTTTATTTTTGGTAAACACAGGTGACGCGCTCCCAGGATATCTTAGAGACCCTGGTTTGCTTCCTAGCTCTCTTCTTGTCAATTTGTATTAACTTTCTTTTTTCTTTTTTTCTAACGTCTAGATCACAGTTGTACCTCGTTTTGGCACAGCATAGCCATATCTGGCTCTGGCATCATAAAACTTCACCATTACTCACTCACTCACACTTGAGCACAAGTTCAGTTTTTGTTGCAACATGTATCTGATGTACTCCCTCTTATATTTAGTTGTATTCTGTTTCTCTGTTCTATCATTACTTGACGTAAATTCATCATTTTCTAAAAGCTCGCGAATATAAATTCAATATCTTTTGAATCAGATAAAGTAAACTCTTAAGACAAGTCTTCTCAAAATGTTACTTGATAGGAACATTGGCTTAGAGATCGACTCATTAACCATTATGATTTTACTCTTGGGGAACTTGCCTTCTTTAGACAAGTACGAACGTCACGTCCCCGAGAACTTCTAGCGATCTTTTTCTTTCCAAAAGAGTTAACTGTCTTGGTAAACACAGAGAGAAAATAGAGAAAGCAATTTTTCTGTATTTTCGACTCTTTATCTTATCAACCATTTTTTTTTATCTATTTTCTATTTTTTCAAACATTTTGGCCCAATTACATCTGGTTTGGAGCAGCATAGCCGTATCTGGCTCTTGCACTATTAAATTCCACCATCATTCACTCACTCATCAACCAATTAGAAACGACAACACATCATGTTTCTCAAATTTAAACTAATGTACATCAGCTGTTAATTTTGACGGTTGACTGGTGGATGAATAAAGAACTAATATCATTTTATTGGAAGAGTTCTTCACGGATGTTGATGGTTTAGATAGATTCAATATTCTCAGTGCCAGATTAAACATCGTTTTATTTTCGTACTACATGAAACATTCATATTTTGCTTTACTCAAATCGTAAAAAAATCGCGGAATGAAAGGTGAATCTCGCCAAATTACTTCTGTAATATGAAAACTGACACTATTTATATCATCCCTTTTCCCAATTACAGCGATGAACGTTCAAAATCAAAAATAGTTTACACAAAGCATTGTTGAAATAGAGCAAACCCTAACTTATACTGCTGAAAAAATACAGATACGAAAAAACTTAATTTTCCACCTCGAACAAAAAGATCTCGAATCGAATAGATTGAGCGATGCATCATCAATTCTTCTGTCACGAAGCTGAAATAATAATGACAAGAAAAAACAGAAAACGTCGAAGGACTCTTGTTGGGGAAATTGCTACAAGAACGGAACAAACTAACAAAATCGCAAAAACAAGTTTTCTAATTCATTATTAGAGCTTTTCAAACATCTTCAAATAGCACGCGCGCCGGAGTATGCAAATTGCTGGTGAGAAAAAAGCAGTTGAAAAATGTCACTATTATTGTAAGCGATGAAGAATAAAGAAGAGGAGCATTAATAAGAGTGTCACTTAAGACACGCGCGTGAGTGACGTGTAGAACAAAAACTAAACTCTTTTAAACAACTAAAAAAGAAGGAAGAACCCAACGGCTGCTACCGCTTTGGTGCCATGGGAGAAACGACAATATAGTTGTGTGGAAACACGAATTGTATTTGAAAGAAGAGAAGCAATTTGAGTGGGGGAAAAATAGTTGAAGGATTTTTGTTATTGCTTTTTCGTTTTTCCAAAATAAGATGCTTTTTTTTGGTAAGTCACGTAATATTCTTAGAAAATCCTGGCTTTAGCTTTGAGCTCTATTTGGTTATTTATTGGGTCCCAATTTGTACTAAAGTCGAACTTCCCTGTAACGAATCCGGGAAACAGTGAATCATTTATCTGGTCCCAACTGAACTCCTATTTCACTAATGTTATTTTAAACGCTTGATAAGAACTCCGGAGAGATAATTTTACACATATGTATTATCATCATCCAAAAGATAGCATTCCAAATATTGGTCTCAAATCCCTCTCTCTCTACTCTCCACATCATTTTTAGGAATCACCTCATTGGCTCATTAGCCGATAAAACAGTATTTCTCTTTTCCCATTATCCCTTGCAATTCTAAGATTTCACTGATCTACTACAGAAAATCCCTCTTGAAAACATGCCTCGAAACATCAGAACAATATTGAAACAGTCTGTTGAGGCATTCTCTGATTTTCCCTCCTTTTCTATTTTTTCCATCTCTTTATATATATATATATATTATATATATCTTACTCTTACCACAATGTGTTTGACGAAATATATATATATGTGTGTGTGAATATGTGACGTGAAAGTTCTCTCTTTATACTGAGTCCCTAGGATTCATTAATTTTACGAAATCTCTTCCTGCATTACTTACAGCACATCACTGATGAAATGATTCAATTTGCCAACTGGCATCCGTATCATTCTATTTAAGTGTGTGAAAGTGATGGATGAAGATATTTCTCATTTCCTGTGAAGCGTCTCTCTCTAAAGATGATCCATCTCTTAGAAAGCGAAAGCGATGACAACGATATAAAAACCGAAAATCCGTGCGTTTGTGATTTCTTGAAATGCATTGGTTTATCCTAATACAGCGATTCATCAACTCCTATTTAAATTTCTTTTTATCTATCGTGACACCAAGAGAATTTATAAGTAATCTTTTGAAGAAAAGAGAACACATGCCTTAACAAAGCTGTATTAAAAAAGTTGTATTGTAATTACGATGTATATAGTGTCCATTGATCATAACCTTATCAAATGTGTGTTATCGAAAAATACTATCAAATTTCACAAAACTAATGAAATATCATATGTATTTATATTTAAAGGTAAAAGTAGAGTTTTTTTGTGCTCTATAATTTTTATTGATCCAATAGAAGTTTGCATTTATTTTTATTGTTTCTGTTAATTCTATTTAATTTTATGCTATCAATTATACTGTCAGAAAGTCTTCTTTTATTTTTTAAAGTTAATTTATACAAATAGGTGAAGAAGCGAAGTGATTTTCGCATTGTAGTTTTTATATAGGACTATTCTGAATACAGTTGAGAGAAGAGGCAATACATATGCTTGGGTAATAGAGAATAAACGAGATACTAGAGTTGTGGAATTTAATAGAGAGGTACTAGAGTAGTAGTAGCAGAGAGAGACTAAAAGAGAGACTTCAGTTGTAGGAACTAAAAGAAGCACTATAGTAGCAGAAATTGAGAGATATATTTGAGTAGTAGAAAAGAGAGAGAGAGAGAGAGAGAGAGAAAGAAAGAGACACAAAAAAAAAGAGATATTAGAGTAGCAGAAACAGAGACAAAGAGCGAGATGCTCTAAGAGCTATTAGAATAGTAGCAGTGGAGAGTGGGATAAGCTAAAAGGGATACTAGAATAGAAGACATTAAAAAAAGAAATAGAGACTGAAAGAGATACTAGAGTATTAGAGACTATAAAAAATGCTAGAACTGTAGAGGTAAAAAGATATACAATATTAGTAGAGACCAAAAGCTATATATACAAGACGAGAAATTAAAATATGCCGTTTACACCTTGTGTGAGTTGGAAATCAAATTGAGCTTCTCCTTGAGTAACTAACGCTGATTTAAACTATGTTACTTCGAATCTGAATCTAGGAATTGTGCTAATTGCATCTCGTATTCATTTTCCCAGATCTGTTAATTTGGCTATTTGTTTTCTCAAGATTTCATTTGCTTTGTTATCTGTAGGGTTATTGTAAAGAATTAATTATTACTAAAATATCCGAGATATCTGGATAAAATTTATTCTTATATTCACATTGCTGTAAATTATAGCTATCAATGTTGATTTTTTTTGGTTTCAGGAATCTGTAGATTGAAATAACCCACAGCGTGGAGAAAATAAGAGTTCGATTTACTGAAATCTTTAATGACGGCCATCGCAAGCCCACGAAACATTGAAGGATATGTATAATTCTGGATGGGGACTATATGGCAAACTCTTAGAAAAACAAAAAAAAAAAAATTAACTTTCTACCTTGATTATTTTTAATAATAAGTAAAACTGTATGATATCCGGGATAGTAGTTAAAACTATCCAGAATTACAATTAAAATTTTATGATACTGCGATTTACTTCAATTTACGGTTCCTTGATACCAAAAAAAAAAAAAAAAAAAAAATCAGCGTGAATGAATTTACAATAATATTTACATAAGCGTAAATTATTGTTCAGAATAAAATTTATTTTGATATTTCAGTTATTTCTTAGTATTAATTAAAATTTTACGGTACTTTCTCGTAAATCTATAGTGAATTTTTATTCCGAATTGGTTTATCTACGTAAAAGTCAATTAATATGTAGAACAAATTTTATCGAGATATTTCATTTATTTCTTAGTGTTAATTAAACCTATGCGATACCTCATCGTATATGTGTTTATTTATATAGTATTGAAAAAATGCTGAAGCAGTGACAGCAGTAACAGAGGGGATTGAGCCACCGAAGCTTTATTTAGAGCTTGTTAAAAAGAAAAAGAAAATCTTTTTACTGAGAGTTTGTTAAACAGAAAAAAAGCTTTTTATTCAGAGTTTGTTAGATAGAAACAAAAATATTTTGATTCTTAACCTGTTTGCTAGAGCTTGGTATTATAAACTAGAATATACCAGTTGTTAAATCAAGAAAAATCCTAATTCTATAAAGTGTTATAGTTATAATTTTAGAATCAAAAGAAAAATATATTAATTTGGGATATATAAGTTTTCTTAATGGTTGAATAAATCCAAATTATAACTGTAAGAATAATAAATTTTTAGTTTTATTGAAATATATTTTGAAATGGTAATTATTTTTCTTCGATCTCAACTATTTCCAACTTTTATCAACGTAGTTTTTTTTGTTACGTCGATGGCATTAAATTTTCTTTATTTTCCCGGAATTGCCAAATTAGTTGTCATTTAATTTACTCGAGTCTGTTTTTTTTTTTATTAAAGTTCGATAAGTTTACTTGATTGTTAGACGCATTATTTAGTTTACTTGATTGTTAGACGCATTATTTAGTTTACTTGATTGTTAGACGCCTTATTTAGTTTACTTGATTGTTAGACGCATTATTTAGTTTACTTGATAGTTAGCATTAAAATTTTCCAAAATTTTTGAGAGAGTAAATGAGAGTTTTTTGAGAGTTTTTTTTTTGTATGAAATTTAATTTTTCTTGCACAGTACACTCAGAGTTCCATTTATGTTTAGTAATTAGATTTTACACATAATTTAAGACTACTAATTATAATTTGAAAAATTGAGAAAATTGTTGTTCCGAACAAAGAATAACACAAGAGCACATCTTTTTCTTGAAAAAAAGATTTTTTAATGAAATTTATTATATTATAATAAAAAAAAAATTACTTACGAATAACAATCACAGAAATTAATTTTGTAATAAATTTGCTTATGGGTGCTGAAAACATTCATGGATTTCCCCACAGAACCATATTAACTAATTGATATCAGTAAAGTATAAACCGGAATTTCAAGATAAAGAATTTTCTGGGAAATTTTCGTCTTTCGTTCGGATTGGATGCGTTTATAGAAGCGTTAAGAGTAAAATCATTTTACATCTTCTCACAGAGAATTGAATTTAAAATCAAAATAATTCTTGACTAATATATTTCTATTATATAACTAAAACCATTAAATTTTGCAAAAAAGGTATAAAAGCTAATTATTTAAGCTATTAATATGAAAAGCTTTAGAGCAGATTGCTTACTTAGGAATCATCTTCATTACTTGCTTTAGTGGGTTTTTTTCCCTAAATGCGATATTAATAAATTATCAATCAATAAATAAATCAGAGAGATATACCTTAAATTGATAGTTCAAATCAAAAGTTTCATTGTCATTTCATTTAAAAATAGTTATTATTTATCAAAATGTACTTAAGAGAAATATTCGCCCCCTTTTTGACTATTGAACTCTTAATTTACAGTTTTAACTTTTTATGATCAATAATTAAATCAATTTTTATGATCAATAATTAAATCAATTTTTATGATCAATAATTAAATCAATTTTTATGATCAATAATTAAATCAATTTTTATGATCAATAATTAAATCAACTTTTACTTCTATTTCCATTTCAATAAATTTCAAAGCAATAATGCCTCTAATGAAACAGAATGAAACGAATTGTTACCCAGCAAAATATTTATAAATTTTTAATGATGTTTTTATTTTCCCTTTTCAGTATTTTACGCTTTTATTTTCCCTATCCTCCTCTATTATTTCCTTGTGTTCTAAACCTCACTATTTACAAATTATTCTAAATTACTGAATACAGGGTATTATACCAGATAATTGAACTCCTTCGGCGCTTAAATACCGCAAATTTCACTCCGAGAACAAGTTCATCTTCTAACAAAAAAGGGGTTATGACGCCCTTCAGGTAAAAGTCGCAGCATATACGATCACACTAAACTCCATGGACCCTTTAAAAAATACTTTTTAACCGACACCTAATGACCCTCCCCTGTCGTTTTCTCCTTGTGTGGTCACGGGTTAAACAACCCCTCCGAGTCGCGGTCACCCTACATTAGGCCAAAAAATTACATAGTTCCAAAGACACTTTGTTTCGACATTAGACACACCACCCCTCGATAATCAGTGGTAAAAAGCGAATCTTGCATGCAGCGGCTGCTTCTGGAATTACCGTAACGAATTGAAAGTAAGTTAATTACTTGTGAAAACTGAAGCGTTCGGAAATGAATTCGCCAGAAGCTATTTACACAAGATAATTCGTAAATACTGTTTGTGTCTATACTCTTAAATACATGTTTCGCTTACGAGGGAAGGAAGTCACTAAAACTTTCTCATGCTTAAATGCATAGACAGGATATATTTTTTGTTTGATATTTCGATCGTATTTTGTTGAGAGAGCGGTTTGTGTATGTTTCAGTTGAAGAGAATTTACATTTATATCAGAGTTTGACTAAATTTCACGAATTAATAATAAACTTGTTTTTTAATCAAGAGTATTTGTCTAATATCTTATTTGTAATCAGTAGCAGACATTGTTATATAAAATTGTCTGAATGAGCTATGTTAGGAAATACCAAAACACGAGAAAGGCAGAGAAGTTTAGAGGAGTTTTGAGAAAAAATAAGTGCATTAGCTACATTGAAAAATTTTAAGGAATCAAATGAAATGTGTTTAGAAATCTTTTTTGGAGATGTTTGCTTAAAAGCCCGGTAATCAATCAATTAAATTAAGCAGATTTATTTCGATGTTATTTGTCTATACATAAATAGAAAAACATTGTCTTTTTTTTCTCCTTTTAATATCATTTGAAAGAATATAGTTTTTTTTTTATTTAGTTTTAAAATGTATTTGAAGATTACAGTTTTTATTTATTTTTAAAATCATTTGAAAGATTACAGTTCTATATTTATTTTTAAAAACCAATGGAAAATACATTCAGCTTATTTTTAGCATAATTTAGAAGAATATGGTTATTACCTAGTTTTTTTATAGGTTGGGAGAATATTTTTCACTCACTTATAATGCCATTTGGTTGAAGCGTAATTATTTATATATTTTTAATATCACTTCTAGGAATGCCATTATTATTTATTTTTAATATTCTTTAGAAAAATAAAGTTTTTACTTATATTTAATATCGGTTGGAAGAATAATTTTCACTTTTTTTCAATATCATTTGAAGAAATAGAGTTGTTATTTACATTTAATATCGTTTGGAAGAACACGGTTTTTACTTATTTTAATAGTATTTGAAAGAATATGGTTTATTTCTTATTTCAATATCGGTTTTGTTAGGTTGTGAGTTTTCATGTATTTTAAACATTATTTTGAAGAATTTAATTTTAATTTTAAATTTTTCACACTGAACGATATTAGTTGGCATTATCATCAGGTGTCTTTATTACCTTGTTTAAGCTTGGATAAGAAATGGAGTTTTAATGAGAAAAAAATTATTGTTTTAGTTTTTTGCAGTAACAATTTGAATTTCATAATTTCTTCTGTTTATGAATGTTGTCATAAATTAAAAGTACCAATTGTATCTTTCGTGAAATATACCGCGCCACAGTTTAGCATTTCCTATTCGAAATAAACGAATGTAAAATTCACTCCCATTTTTCTTTTAAGAGATAATTTCTTAAATTTTAGACATCATCATTTATCTATTAAACAAGGTGTTTACAACAGAATACCTCAGTTTTGAAATACTATTGCAAATTTAGGATACTTCATTTTATTAGTTTACTACGACAAAACGAAAGAAGTTACAATCTTTTTGAGAAATTTAAACTAAAAATAACATTTTACAGTGTATTATGTTATAAATATTCGATATGACCATCATTAAAAAATTCAGCTGATAACAGAACACAACCTACACGCATAATTTGAATGGTTGTAATTATTTGAGCCTTCAGTTCATCAATGTTGGCCTTTAGTGGCGATAAAAACACTTTATCTTGCAAAAAACTCGAAAGGAAACAAAATCGCAGAGACCCCCCATAATCAGGACATCATGGGGGTCTCTGATTAAGAGTAAGGTCATCAAAACTCTTCAAAGTTGGGATATTATTTTGTAAATATTCTGTATGTTACATAATGTTCTAAAAATATGTGAGCTTATAAGAGAGCAAGTAGTAAAGTTTCAATTATTACTAATAAGAAATAACCAAGATATCTGGATAAAATTTATTCTGCTTATTAACTGATCCTTACGTAATTAATGTTGTGAATTACAGCTTTCCATGTTGATTCGCTTAGTTTCAGAAAGCCTTAAATTCAATGAACACATAGTATGGAAAGGAAAAGTGCAATGAGCAGATTCTGCACTTATGGCCTCCGAAAAATTAAAATATAAACGCTGAGAAAGATGTATAACTCTGGATCACGAATATGCAGAGAAGTCTTGAAACAACAAATAAAAATTATGTTTTTTCATCTCTATTTTGTTTAAATAATAATTAAAACTTAACTAAAGTTCAGGTTACTTCCATTCACTACTTCCGGAAAGCAATAAAATCAGCACTGAAAATTTTAATTTACAACATGAATCAATTTACATACAAAATTAATTTTATCTAAATATATCTCGATTATTTCTTAGAAATAATTAAAACCTTAAAATATCCCCTGGAACATCGGCTCTACATATTATGTTGTAATTTCTCCAATTTAATAACCTGATTTCTTTCATAATTCTATTTTATAATTTAATATATCAAGTAACTAATGGAATTGATCTTATAGATTGAAAAGTTTGTCTAAAAAGAGGCTTGCAAGGAAAAATGTTAAGAACTTCTGATTTAGATAAAACGCATAATAAATGCGTTTTATGAGAGTAAAAGTAACGGGACGCTCTTTAGAAATTATTCAATATTCATTAAAATTGTCAGAATGGAAATCTTAATAAATGGCGCGTAAAGAAAAACATTGCTTAAAAATCATTAAAGATGAAGAAAAAGATGATATATATGCAAAAGAGCAAAATCTTTTCATTGACACAGTAAGAGCAAATTTCAGAGAGTTTCTCCCCAAGGTTCAACCTTGACATTTTTTAACAATGATGCACTGTTTCAAAAGTTGGATAACGTTTCAATGAGCAGGTAGTAAACTATGCGTATATTGTATATGTAAAGAATATTTATTTCCCCATTAGCACGCCTTTCAGACCAGTCTATGTGGAATGCTGCGAAACACTCTATCTCTTTCCAACATTCAGAGAGAGAGAGAGAATTGTTTTTTTTTAACAACAGAAAGAGAACCAAGTTTTTTTGGCCTAAAATCTATCCATTTGCTGTACTGAACAATTTTTATTAAATAAACACTCATTTATGTCTTATTTATTTGAAATTTACATGCATATTATTATATTTAAAGGAATGGTGGAGGTCAGAGACTAGAATCTTAAATTTTGCTTTCACGATTTAGTCAACCAGTCAAAAGTTCGATTTCTAGCAAAACGATCATCCATTGGAAATAAAGATAAGGTGTTTTTCATGTCTAAAGGAAACTAAAATCAACGCATGATGTGGCGTGGAATTAAGAATGACGAAATATAAGATAAAGTGTCGTCTTCGGCCATATAATGAAGATTTTAAGTACGTCGCCATCAGCTTTCGATTATTGATGACTGATTACTTATTAACATCGCACTTGGATACAGCACGAGAGAAACTTTAAAATTCCAAGCCTCGGTCAAGTGACGAGAATGACACCTGAATTGGCCCCTCCCTCTCCAAACTTCCACACCCCGACTATGGGAGGACCTGGAGCCTCAATAGATTTACCACGCTTCCGCCCCGCTGCAAGGCGGATCTTTAGCGGCCTCAGTACTCGAACCCAAGACTCGACGAAATAACGCCTCCACGAGTTCGCGACCGTGCTACCGCGACACTAATTCTCGATTAGCTCTGGTTTAAAAACTGAGGCGATGTTAGGCGAATGGTCATGGTCGTGAGCTCATGTGGGACTTTGTTTCATTCGAGTAGTTGGTTTGGCTCCTTTCCCCTCTGAAGATACTCTATGCGGGCTGATGTGGTTAGCACATAGTATGGTGGAAAGTTAGGAAAGTAGGGTGATAGCTTAGGTAATGACTTCTTCATTTGTGATTGTGGTTCATAATTACTAAGTCAGTCACCAATATTCCTCGTGTTATTTCTAAGTGCAACGTTGATAATTAATCTATCAGTCGATCGATCTGATTGAAAAGATAATACAAATCACAACACTTGTACTAGGAGAGCTAAAAATTTACGTTAAATATTTTTTTAATCCAAGAAAATAAATTTAGTATTCATTTCATTTTTAATTTTTAAGCAGAGCAAAAGTTATTTGCTCTTCCGTTTGAGAATTTTGTTTGAGAATAATCTAGAAGAGCAATGCAAACAGATGTAGTTAATCTTATATTTAAATCTTGATATATCCCCTATTTAGGATCACAATATGGACACTGAAAGTTCTTTAAAATTTTCATGCAAATATATAGAAAGTAAATGTAACGAATATATTTGCTGTTTTAATTATTTGTTTTCATATATGGTCGGAATCCAAGATCATTATCGATTAGATTTCAGCCATTAAGTCTCTTATGAAAAGTGATGCCTTGTCATTTAAATTTCGTCATGAAAACCGCAACCCTGATGAGTAGGCGTGGTTAAAAGTATTAGGATATCAAAGACAGATAATTTGTCATTTCACAAACCGATTCGAAGATTTGATTAAAACCCTTTCATCGAAGATAAATATCTATTTTCCTCTGTCAGTTCCAGACCACACAATGTGATAGGAAGGGCGCAGCTAACCGCTCAATCAATTGAAAGAAAGATTAATTGGATTTCAATGAGTGTGCAATTCTTTGCGTGTGTCTTTCGTGAAAACGAGAACTGAATTTAATTTTCGCAGTCCGGGTTCTTAAAGCTATCTCGGGGTGTAATTATGAGTCTTTTAGTCAAGTCCTTCAATAAAAGATGACTCATGTCATGATTGTTATCAAGAACATCTCTTGAAGTCTTCGTCGATGGAATTAGTTATCGTCCAGCATCTTTTCTACTACGCAATCCCAAAGTCCAGTCATATCTCACTAGCTTTTAACCTCAGAAGGTCGTTTGTGAAAGGTCAGTGTTTATATCGAACTGTTGCGTAAAATCCCGGGTACAAAAAGTCGCGCAAGGTCTATTCTTTTGCGGTTATTACAGTTGGCTGCACAAGTGCGGAGGTACTTGCGCATGACTGCACAGGAGGTACTGGGGTGGCCCTAACACCTACGAGGTAGGTGGGTGTTTGGATCTCTTTCATTACAGCTTGATGGAGTCATTTGCTCAGAAAAATTGGATTAGAAAAAAATAACAGGGATTCCGTCTAGGTGTAAGGTTACTGGTGCTTGAGAGTGTCAGGGTCGGAGAAAAAAATTGTTGGCAAAAAATGAGATGTCTTATTTGGATTCGATGGTCGGGCTTTGATTTTTCTTCTGAAGTGTAGAACTCGTTCAATTCATTAAGAAAGAAATAACTTTTTCATACAATGACGTTCCTATATCTATTACTTAAAGATATATCATGAAGATCAGTAGGAAATTTCAAAATAAATAATCAATACTATTCCAATCTTTTTCAAGATTGTATTCTTCTCTGAGTTTTTTTTAAAGATTCATTTACAAGGGTTAACGTAAGGTTGTAATTTTTACCAAGAAATAACCGATATACCTAGATAAAATTTATTTTGCACATTAAGTGAACATTGTGCAAATGATGTTGTAAATTATAGATATTCATGTTGATTTGTTTGATTTCAGAAAGTTGTACATTGAAGTAACCCGAAGTATCGTAAGTTTTAAATTATCACCCTGGGAAATAGAAAAGTTTTGATTGTCACTGAAAATCATCGAGATAGGAATTTAACTTTTATTTGTTGTTCTAAAGACTTCTCCACGTAGTCATCCACCAAACTTATACATTTCTCCCAGCGCTGGATCTTTTGAAGGTTATCATTGAAGAATAAAGCAGATTTTGAACTCTATCTTCTCCACACTATTTATTACTTCAATCTACAGCTTCCTGATTATTAGCTGTTATTTAGAACATTATGTATATAAAGATCAATGAATATGCAGGACAAATTTTATTCAGAGATCTCGGTTATTTCTTAGAAATAACTGATACTTTACGATATTGCTCATATGAATTATACGAACGATTTAATGATAAATTTTCGAAACTTAAATATTTTTTTTGTAATATACATCTGCATCATGTGAATACATTAAAAGTTATGATGAAAAGCACAAAAATAAGCAGTCTGATTAAAGAAGAAAGAAGAAAGAAGAAAAAAAAAAAAAAGAAGGGAGGAAAGAGGAAAAATTTTTTCACGCAGAGGAGAATAAACTATCGGAAAGCAACAGAGGAAATTTATTTGTAACTGCATTTCAAATATGTATTTTTACTGCTGTGACTCCCCACTGCATTTTTAGATTTTACTAGTTCAGCAAATTTTCCTTCAATGAATAGTTAAAAAAAATCAAACTAGATTATTTTATTCCATTGAATTATTGCACACAAAGCAACTGGTATTATGAACGTGGAGAGTTACTAGCTTGTACCCTTAACCAAAGATTATCATTGAAATTTCAACTTATTTCATTGATAGAAAAAAACCCGATCCGACTCTAGAATAAAAGTTCGTAAATATGATTTGAGTTATATATATAAATTTCCAGATGATCACTTTACACCTACCTGCGTAAATATCTCGTGTGCACATAAATACCCCTAAAATGTTTCTTATCATTAATTACCCTAAATACCTTTGTCTTTCTAATTGTTCCTCCAAATTCATCATCTCTTTTGTTCGGTTGAATTCTTTTTATCATGCTACTTGACAGGGGAAAAAAAATTGGCGATAAATAGCCAAACTGGTAACCTTTTTCACAGCTTACCCTTCTACTGGTAACCCCGGTTTGGGCGCTACGCGGATATTATTTTGAAAACCACGCCAAACAACTCTCTAAACTAGCTGTAGCTAAATCAAAAAGCCCAAGCTGTACATTTTTATCATCTTCATTTAACTTACAAAGCAATGTTAATTTACATAAGTCACGGTTCATTCACAAGACGACGTTTCAAATAAGATAACGTAATAAAGTAACCCTAAAGGTTAGTTGAAGAAAAAATGTGTGAGCATCCGCATACAATAACTTGGTTATAACGGAGCTGAAAATTATAAATATATGAAAATGAAAAACAGTGTTGGCAAATTAACATAATGATTAGATATCTTTAATACTAAATATTCCCAACATAATGAATTCAAGATTATCAAGTAATGTAATGGACTAAATACCAAACTACTAGAATTTTTTCTTTTTAATAATAGATAGTCGTCAATTAAATTAAGGGGTGTCAGGACCCTTAATTTCGAAAAATATGTCTAAATTGCTTTTTTTTAAAAAAAAAAAAACAAAACATTTGTATTATGCATAAAAATCCACTCAAAAGGATGAAACATTTTTTTGTTAGTTAGAAATGGTTTCATATGTGTTATTTGATAGTTAAATATAAAAATTTAATTAAAAAAAATAAAAGTTAATGGCTGTGTTTCGAAGACTTGAAATTTTTTTTTTCTTCAAGAAATGTGAATTTCACTTCACGTTAAGTGTACAAATAGCATGCGAATAACATCAAAACAGTCTCAAATGAAACTCAATATTTGCTTTCAGGTCCTGAAGCTGTTTTGTTTTCAAAACACTTATTTAATTTTTTTTAAAAAATTAAAATTTAAAAATTATAAATTTTTGAAAATTAATTTTTTTTTGCTGTGAATTTACTTTAAATTTAGGTTTGGTTCTAGAGAGCAATAATTAGAAGAATGCACAAATTATCATCTATTTCTAATTATAAGTATTTCGTACGATTTACGTGAAAGTTGAAAAAAGCACGTTTTGAGGAAAATCACTTTAAAGTTAGAAATTTGAATAGTTTCACACCCACTATAAGATCCAAGGTAAAAAGCCTCTAGTATAATAATTCATATTTTTACAACTACACATTATATATAGTAATAAAATGGTTTAATTCACTTTGCAGGCCATAAATATCATAAACAAAGCCTGTTGCAGTTGTTTCGACATTTTTGTCGTTTTAAAGTATACACATATTTACAAAATGTAAAAGCATCATTGACTTATATTTAGGTTTAAGTTGCACAAAATAACTTTTTAAAGGTACATAACCAACATCTTTTTTTTTAAAAAAAACTCATGCTTCTTTATATATCTTGCCTAAAATGTAAAAAAAAAAATCGTGAAAAAAATATCGTTAAGGTAAAATTTGGAATAATTTAAAACTTATTTTTTAGTTACTCGTGTAAGAAAACCTTCATAGTTATAAAAAGAATCTGAATTTTATTAATCTACTGCACCAAGTGATAATCGATCTACAAATCTAAAATTAATTTACACTTTTGACTTTGTAACTATACTTTGGGACTACACTTCAAAATGATTTCACTTAGAATGGCTAAGTAACAGCAGTTTGAATGCATAACTTCTTTTTTAAAAGATAGTTATTTTTTCTGATCGATTCATTACTAAATTGCTGTTTCTGAAATTGACCGCAAAATATGAATAACAGATTCCTAATAGATATCATCAAAAAGAGCAATAAAACTTACAAATGTTTTTAGTTTTATTTAATCTCAACTGAAAAGAATGAATGATAAATATGGTAAGTGAGATAGACCAAGATAAATCCTGCGAATGACATCTGCTGGCAGAATATTTTCTTGATCGGTTAGATAGCACGCTATCTTTGAAATATAAATCTTATTTCTGTAATATGTTATTACACATTGCTTCGTTACTAACATTTAAAGCCATCGAAATGCTATGAATAATCAGTATAGAAACTCTTAAAATAATTTATTTTCTTAAAAGAATAATCAAAATATGTATTATTAATGCGGAGTGTTAACTTAATCGCGTCGTAAGACAAACATTATTATTGAGAATTGCATTTACAAGGGTGGTTCAAAAAGTACTTATATTTGAAGACAAATTGCTCCATTATGGTAAATTGTTGTTACAATTGAGTGCTGCCATCTATTAAATGGAGCCGAAACAAATTTGAAATTGATTGATTAGTTTTGATATAATAGTCAATAATCAGTTTTGATGCTGGCCAAACAAAATTTGATTGATGTCGCGTCAAGTTGTCACCTTCAATAATAAATGGATTCATTCACCAGAAACCAAGGAAAAATCAAAACAATGGATTACTTCCAGTGAGTCTGCTCCAAAGAAGGCGAAGATGATCTCATCGGCAGAAAAAGTATTTTTGGGGAGGGAAAGGCGTTTTAGTCACGAATAGGAATTACTGTAACACTTAGCAGCTGTCTAGCGAGTCATGTTGCTTACTGAAAACAAACCATTTTCGATGCTATAAGCACCATCTCTTGGAATTTCTAAGGACTTATTGAATAATCTTCGCATTTTTATAACAGCGAAACTGAATTCGAATCCTAATATACTTCTAGAAATAGGGGTCGATGCAAACAAAGTTTTAAAGGCTGGATCCAAGTCAGAAGCATACATTTATAAAATCACTTTTATCATCTCGATCCTATATTGTGCGCTCAACAATCTTGCTACTTCTTCTGTCTCTTCTTATCTCTAATCCCTTTCAATCCTATGTTTGATCTCTATATCTTTCACCCTTCTAATCTCTATGTACCATTCCTTTCATTTCTGGTACAGTAATGCTAATTTATATAATGGTTCTTTCAGAAAGTGAGGTTCTCAATTCAAATTACGATATAAAGTAGTCCAAAATGTTAATTGAAAGAAAAAGTGTGTTAGAAGCTGTTAGAAAGATATTTCTATTAAATAAAATGAATAGAGAAACATTTTGCTTCAACTGATACAGTTTGTTTAAATTTAATGCTTAATGAGGGAGAAAGAATGCTACAAAAATTTGATATTTCATTTAAAATGATTTTAAAATGCAAACACTATGAACAAATAGACAATAGTCAAAAGTAATAAAAACCCCGTGCTTCAGGCTCGCCAGAATTAACGTATATTATAATAGAACTAATAACATGCCTGAGAATAAGAATATGTTTATAAATGTCAACAAATATAGGTACAGACAGCGTGAAGAGCACACAATTTATCTTTGTAAAAAGCATTGAAATTTTCATATGCATCATTAAGATGTTTAATTTACTTTCAAAATAAAATCTGAGTGTGAAAGCATTACATTTTTTTTGAAATGCGAATAATTTATGGACAAGAAATATTCGTTTTGCATAATAAGAACTCATAGAAATATTTTGTGTGGCCTTTTTTTTTGAGTAAAACAGAAGACTAAATATTCTAATGCATTCACATTTTTGATACATGGAATGAATGAACACACAAAATCTTGAATAGGCATAATTTCATCAATTTCTAAAAATTGTTATTTTCCTTGAGGCTGTGTTAAATATATGTACTTTTGAAGAAATACCATATAAAAAAATTCCTCTAAGCACACGTGGGGTAAAGATTAATTAAAAAGCTACAGTTCAAATAAACAAAATCGTTATCCATATTTTCAACAATTCCCTATTCGTACCTCGAATTAAAAACCGCTCAGAACCGCTTAGTTTTGGAATGTATTTCTTCTTTTGTATTTTATTTAAGTTTCGGCCATTTGACTCGAACTAAAGAAGTTTGAAGTGTTATGTTTTCTAATGTAACATGTCGATAAACAATTTAATGTGAGCAACAGTTTAGTAACATTAGATCAAAAGCGTTCCACCCAAGGTATATTTGTAACTACAAGATATGTATTCGTGTTATTTCCCTTAATCAACATCTAACTGATTTCATATTTAAATTTCCAGTTCCAACCCAATGAAGTGTGATAACGCATAATAGATTAGCAAAAGACGGGTAGGAAAAGGGTTTTAAAAGAAAAAACATATTAAAGCACGGAGTATTGAATAAAGGGATAGTAGTAAAAATAGGTCGGCAGTGGTCGTACAGCAAAAATTATATATGATTGTCTGTAGCAAACCGACTTTGATTAAGTTATGGTTCCTAAGAAAGCGAAGCTGTTATCTAGTTGCTGCAATATAGTTGGGTTGAAGTCACTAAAATGTTGTCTTCATAAACCAGATGGCGTGGTTTCCTAAAATGTGATGAGTGCGAACAGAACGTAAATCAACGGGATAACTGTAGTTTCCTGGGAAAAGGTTACGATGCTATCCACCCCAATATTGTGGCAGCCAGATAATGGCTACGATTTCTTAGGAAATCATAGCTATATGGATCCTTTGTGCAGTGATCTTATATATCGATATAAGTCAAATTTATGGATCGGATTTTCAAGGTGTTTAATTAAACTCGGTTGAACTGGAGTGAATTCGTAAGACAGAACCAAATTATTCATTCTTAATTAGATTTCAAACACATTAAAGGTTAATAGACACACACAGAGAGAGGCCATCTACTAATTTCTTATAACTGAACTTCAAATAAAAATATTGGATTCATATCTAACGCTTCTCTTGAATGAAATATTTGAATGAGTGGATTTCTCTCTATTACCTTAATTTTCAATTTATAAATAATAAACTTAGAAGTTATGTCCCTAAAATTAAATGATACAAAGGTGTTCTACAAGGGGCATTCAAATGAAGAAGTACGAGAGGTAGTAACAACGTAACAGTTAACATATTTGCCAATGCCGCAATGGGAGAACGTAGCGAGATATCTAGGGATGAGAATGTAGTCTTCGTCATGGATTGAAGCATGCGCAGGAGAGAGCAGAGACTCTTATAAAGAGCACCATCCAATTGACGCGGCAGTCTTCAAATCCTCGAATTTCACCAGCACAGAAGAACCATTAACTCCGTTATGTGTTGTGAGACTCTCCGAAGCCTACGCAGGTCCATCAAGAACAAAAGACCGGAGCTGCTCTCGGAGGGTGTGGTTCTGTTCCATGATAACGAGCGTCCAAACGTCTCCAGGGTCACACACCCTGAACTGGCCGAGTTCAAGTGAGAGCAGCTTGACCATCCGCCCTACTGCCCGGACATGTCACCCTGCGATTTCCATGTGTTTGGTCCTTTGAAAAACACCTGAAAGGGATGTGCTTCAACTCAGACGACGAACTCAAGGATGCTGTGAAGGATTGGGTCTCGTCACAGAAATTCTGGGAACAAGGAATCCTTCCGCTCGTTAATCAATAAGATAGTTGCGCTCAACCTATGGTGTATTGTATGTACTTTGAATGAAGTCATTTTTTATAACCGCAATGTCGTTTCGTACCTTTTCATTTGAACACCCCTTGTATGTTATCACGCATAGTGCGATTCCCATTGCACTCAATAAAAGTGTTTGTTCATTTTTCATACCGTAGTTTATATATTTATTAAGAGTAGTACCATTACTCATGATACGGGCTGAGAATTCCACTTTCAGACATGGACCAATTTCTAATTAGTAAAAGGTACACGACCCACATCGTATGTTGTTAAGGTGGTAGTTTTTTTTTTTTTTTTTTTTTTTTTAATGCTATTTCTTATGTTTTTCTTTCCGTAGTTGGAGTAGTGATAAGTATTATAGTTCTTATACCGTCTTACGTTACACATTTTTGCTACACTAAAGCATTATAGCATATCCAGCAACTCTGATTTTATAAATAAAATCACACATCACATAAAAAACACTTCAGTATTCGCTTTTCTAGGAAATTAGCTTAGTTTAGTTTTTATTAACGTCGCACTAGAAGCAGCACGAGGTCTATTGGCGACGGACTTCGTAATTTGGAACCTCGGTTAAGTGACAGTTTAGGTTTTTATTAACGTTGCACTAGAAGCAACACGAGGGCTATTGGCGACGGACCTCGTAATTTTAAACCACGGTCAAGTGACGAGGACGACACCTGAGCTGGCAACCCCCCTCTCCTAACATCCACACCATGCTAACGCGAGGACTTTGGGCCCCGAACAGATTTAATGTGCATCAGCCCCGGCTACACGGCGGGTCTTTAGCGGCCAAGGATCGAACCCGCGACTGAACGAAAACCACCGGTCATGAATCCGAAGCCATGACCACTAGGTTACCGCGGTCTCTTTTTCTAGGAAATATTGATGTTCATCAGCAAATTTTTCGTATAGTTTTACTACCACCTGGTTTCAATAAAGGTCTACTGAATCCAAAATCCTGAAATAGATGAGTCAATGGTAATGCAAAAAAATAATAAATTTGAAAATTAATCAACATTTTTTTCTTGAAAGTTAACTTACCAGACACTTACGAAAATTAATAAGCGTAACGTAAATTTATTTTCTTTATATTTATAACGTAAATTTCTTTTCTTTTCTTATAGTATTTTGTCCTCTGAAGGAGGAAACTCGCACGCGAAATTATTTAAAGATAAAAACCTTATTTGTGAGGAAATTTACTTACAAGAAAGAAAATAAATTTCCTGTAAAAGATACAGATTATTTGACATTCTTCTGAAGTCCTCTTTGACAGCGATTACTACGAATAAGATATCGCTCTGATATAGGAAAGGTAGTGTCAAAGAAAAATCCTGAAATATTATGATAAATAGAATGTTTTTTTTTTTTTTTTTTGCTTGTTTACTTGGTATTTCCTTTGTTATAAACACATTTGAGGGTCATTCAATAAGCCCTTAGAAAATCCAAGATACGGCGCTGGTAACATCGAAAATGATTTGTTTTTAGTCCGCATCATGACTCACAGGGCAGCTGTCTAAGTCTCACTTACTTGTATTCGTGATCATGATGCTTTTCGCCACTAAAAAATTCTTACTCATAACTTTTTCAGTCGATGAGACCATCTTCATCTTCTTTGGGAAAAGATTCACCGGAAGCAACCCATCGTTTTGATTGTTGCTTAGCTTCCTCTGTCTAACGATTAATTCGTTTATCATCGACGGTGACAACTCAATGCAAAGTAACTTATGAATCAATGTCTCAATTAACAAATGGCAGCACGCAATGGTAATAATTTACCCTAATGATGCAACCTGTCTTCAAATACAAGTACTTTTTGAACCATTCTAATACTGCTACGAAAAATTGGGTCTACATAAGTATAAAACTATTTTTTCACCTCCAATTTCATTTATGGGGTGTAGATCAATGTTTCCCAAACTTTTTCTCTCGCTATGACCTTCTTACTTTTGAAATTTTTTGGAGGGATCTGCTAAATTACATTTCCTATTTCAGGATTTGCAGGTAAAATAAGAAATTATTCAGATATCGATATAAATCTCATATATATCGCTATCTGAATAAATTAATCGATTAAACTTTTAGAAAAATGATTGAAAAAAGAAAATTTTAATGAGATCAAAATTATTATTCAAAGTGTGAAGCTGTTTCTTGCTAAATATAAACTTCATATTTCGGTTGGTTTGGTTATATTAAGGTAATACTAGAAGCAACACTAGGGCTATTGCCGGCGGACCTCTTAATTTTCCTCGAATAATGAACCTCGGTCAATTGACGAGGACGACACCTGAGCTGGCACTCCTCCCCTCCTAACTTCCATACCACTCCAAGAGGAGGACTTTGGGCCTGATAAATTTAACGTGCATCAGCCCTGCACATGGCTACACATTTGAAAGAAAATACGATAACTTAATTCCCAGGTCTGGTTCTATTTCGATACTTACTTTTTTGGAAAACTTGTGGTGAAAAGATCTCATTTATAAATTGTGACAAAAGACTTCAAGAATTTTTTAGCCTTTTCAGCTATAGACGGTTACTCTTGCTAAAATTACAATAAGAAATTCATCAGTGGTATTCTCTCGCATATGTCTTCCCGTGATGTGTCTTTCGATATTCAATTACAGATTATACAACTGAATCCGGTAATTCTGTTTTGGATTCGACGCTAATTGCAACAAGGCTCCTTATCCACACCTTGTCGCTATTGATTGAGAAAAGATTTACTTTAAGATCAGTCTCCAGGTCAAGTAAATGCTCCTTGATAACAGCTGAAATCTCATCTTGTAAAGAACTGGCACCATATTCATTCTGCAATTCTGTTATCTCTGTAAAAGTTATGTGATTACCAGCTTCCTCTTCAAATGATTACAAATAGAATTTTTTCGTAGCAGCTGCAAACTCCTTTTGCCCTTTAAACACAGTAACATAGCTATTGTATAAGGGCAATTTTAAATCACTAAAAAAATCGAATATGTTACAAACATATTCCTTATTGTATTGCTATTTGTGATATCATGAAGTGAAGATGTGGCGACAAGATCATTTTTCTTTTTCGTGACGCAGTATAAGGTCACATCAGACCATTTGGGAAATCCTTGCGTAGATGATTAAAAGAGCATATTTAAAACATAGAATTTTTTTTCTTTGCTTTTATCATTAGTACTACATCCAGGAGATCCTTACTAACCATAGCTTTCAGCGTCCTTTGGTATCCCAGGACGGCCAACCATGCGTCGTAATTTTGAACCAGGGTCACATGTCAAGTTCGACACCTAAGGTGGCATTATTTCCATGCCATATCAATGTAAAGACTTTTTACCCCGACAAATTTAACATATATCAGCTCTGTTGCAGATGGTTCTTCAGCGGAAGCAAGACTTGAACTCATGGCTTGACAGAAACATTATCGGCCTTAAACCCTGCCATTATCACTCAACTCCCACGGCCGTCGTTTCCTCCATCATGACAGCAAAATTTTTTAAGAGATATGCATACCTAGCAGAGAGTGTAATACCTACTAAAAGTGGCATTTATTTAGAGCTCGATTATACGAAGCTTGATCTGAATTATTTAATCTCTACTACTTATTTTTCTGTTACCACTTGAAAATATTGATTAAAAAAATCAATAAATCATCAAAAATATGGATGCGAAGACTTGTTAAGACAAAGAACCATATAGCCAGTTAACACATGTTTTTAACTAATTGCCCCCTCTTTAAATTAAGGCTTATCCTTGACATCCCTCCTCTTTGAAACGAAACTAATCAAAAGTAAGAGACAATAGTATGCGATTCCACGGCGCTCATATGAAGACGTAGCGGCACCCCTTGACCGCCGTGGTGCACTCGTTGGGAACAACTGATATGAATAATTATCTGTAGAGCTAATGAAGGGGAGGGGGTTGGGTAAATCAAGACACGGAAGTTATGTGATATATATCAATGTATTTAAAATTATTATATATTGATACTGAGGTTCGTGAAAGTAATTGTTTATTAACTTTGCAATGAGAAGCAACAAAAGATCTTTTGGCAGAATTCCCAAGAAAACCGAGATCATTCAAAAGGATTTAGACTACAAACTGGTCTCCTGAGACACAGTCACCCCGCACTCAGCATTTATTGGCAAAGCAAAATTTTCAACAAGAAGTGGTAGAACATCATCATTTCGACCCTTGGGCAAATGACGAGGACGACTCCTGAGCTGACACCTCCCTTTCCAAACTTTCACACTTCACATGACGCCAACTGGAGGACATGGGACCTCGACTAGATTTAACTTGCACAAGCCCCGCTACATAATGGGCCTTTAGCGACATCAGGGATCGAATCCACGACTCGAAGAAAACGCTGGCCGAGAGTCCATGACATGTGTGATACATTATATACATTGACATGTGTATGATACATTATATACATTGACATGTGTATGATACATTATAAACAGAGAGAAAGAGAGAGAGAGATTTGGAACAATATTTGGTTTCGGTTTCTGTCCAAAGAACCATTTTTTTTAATTTTTTTTTTAAATTCTTCAATTGATTTTTAAATAATTTTATGACTGAAAAAGTTTGTTCGCTAATAGAAGTTCACTTAAGGATTGCATTGGGTTATTTATTAGCGTCTTATAAAGTTTTAAAGTCAATTTTCGATAATTGAAATTTAAATGTTTTGAACATATATATTTCACTTGTTCTCAGTATTTTGTGTATCAGTAAATTCCTTTTCGATCGAATATTTAATTTGGGGTTCATTTTAGATAAAATATGGTAAAAAATGCTCCAAAGTAAAACCAACATTTGTTTTTTTTTAAGTTTAAGTTTTGGAAATTAAGAAAAAAATCTTAAGACTAATGCAGGACAATTTTTAATACTAGTTTTAGTATGCACAGTCTTGCAGCAATTAAACACTTTCTCAATGTAAGAAAATGGGTAATTAATTCATGTTAAATGGCTTTCAAATGAAACTTAGAGCGAATAGACAAACTCATGTGAGAATCTTATTATAAACGAGTTATTAAAACAGCAGTACAAAATAATAATAGATACCTAATACTCCTTTGTTTCACATAATTGGAACTTAATTGACTGATTGTTTGTTCACGTAGCGTTTAGAAGTAACACAAGAGCAATTAGTGACAAGTTTTAGCCACAGAGTCGAGTGACGAAGACGATACTAGAGCTGGCACCTCTTTCTAAGCTTCCATACCACTCCACATGAGGACTTAGAGCTTCGAAAGATTTAACGTGCATCAGTTCCACTACATGGCAGATCTTCAGCGTCATGAGGACTCGAACCCTTATTTCGCCGAAGCAACGAAAAGTGCGAATTCACGCCCAAGACCACTAGATTACCGCGGCTACTAATAGAAGCTTAAGAATATGTGCGTGTGTGCATTTCATCGAAGCAAAATCTAACATTTCATTTAGGCTCTCGTCTATCTGCTGTTTCGAATACCTGAACTTAATGTTAATCCCACTGAATTTCTAATTTTGTCTTCAAATTTAGTCTATTTTGGCTGTATGAATGCAAAAAAAAAAAAAAAAAAAAAAAAAAAATGTGTACCTGATGGAGCAAAAATTAATGAAGATTTCTGCATATTTATATTCCTTCCCCCCAATTTTAGAAAATATTTAGAATTGTTTTTAAAGGACCAGAAAATCTACAAACGAATCATTAAAATATGTATAAAAATATTCTTAAAAATTGGAGGAAAAAAGTGATTCTACAGAAACCTTTATTATCGTTTGCTTTTTCAATGCACTTTACTCGTATTACATTCAGATAGATATAACAG
The DNA here is from genome assembly GCA_019974015.1 of Nephila pilipes. NCBI lineage: Eukaryota > Metazoa > Arthropoda > Arachnida > Araneae > Nephilidae > Nephila > Nephila pilipes. The sequence continues at coordinate 1,594,938 of BMAW01128667.1, read as the reverse complement.
TCTAGATTTGAGACGGAAAGTAAGAGTTCCATAGGATCGGTATTGCACTCACGAAATCAATATGACTTGTAAACGACGTCATCAGAGAGCATTTAATAATACACTTAATCAGAGCGAGTTTCAGGCTTTGGATAATAATTAATTCATCTCTATGCTTCGCATATTTTAATCCGCTACTCTCCGTTCTAGATATGTTTGCATTTCTTCAAAAATTTCGTCGTAAGAATTATTCACATTGTCGAAAGGATCTAGGAATAGTTCAGTGGAACTGTAACCGAAGGAAAGTAACGATCTGATGCAAATTCTGATAGTCGTGGTAGCCTAGTGGTTACGTTCGTGAGGGTTCGAGTTCTCATCAACCGTTCCTCTGAACAGCCCTGATTTTTCATCAATAGAATTTCTTTATTTTTTCCACCTCTCTGAAATTGTTCAGGGTGGAAAAAGGTTTCCGATCGTCAATCATGACCGGAGTACCATCAAACAATTTGTCAAATAGGCTATGTGAATTTTTTTTGTCTGTATATGGTTGTAAGAAACTCATCTCTCGGCTCAATGTGTCGAAAAATAGTGCTTGGTCTACGTATACGATTATGAAAATTTTTCAAAAATGTACCATCTTTTCGATTTTTAAGATACTGAGTACTCTTAATGCCTAGCAACTCCAGTAGTTATGATTTAGTAATAATGAATGTTCTTAATGGGAGCTATTTGATAAATTAAAACGAAAAGCTGGAAATATAAAAAGTATCAAAAACTTTTTGATTGATTGTTTGCTTTATTACGTCTTTCTTAGAAGCAACACCGGGCTAATTGGTGACGGGCATTGTAATTTTGAACCTTAGTCAAAAGTGACAAAGACGACACTTGAGCAGGTAGCCTCCCTCTCCTACATTGCGCCAATGGGAGGACTTGTGACCTCGACCAGATTTAACATGCATCGGCCGAGCTTCACGGCAGATCTTTAACGGCATCAGAGTATCAATCTATGACGTGTCCACTATCATGTCCTCTGAGCTGCCACAGTCACGTATAAATACAATCAAAGCTGGAAGTATGAAACGTATAAAAACCTTTCAAAATCATGTGAAAGCAGTCACAAATGAAAAAAGTTTTAAGAAACCGTGGAATATTTGATGGTTCTACTTTACAACAAAGATGGAGTAAAGCATGCCCGTATGAAACATTACATTTTCACCATCTTAGCTAATTGCTCAGCAAATGCCTTTTTAACATCAATGCCACAATCCTGAGAATCGTGTGAGATCTCTTAAAGCTCGTCGATACGGAAGACCGAGTGTCTAACCTACATTTAATGGTAGCCACTCACATGATATGCGTGTGGGCCAAATCAACTGTAATTACAAGGAGGGGGGAGGGTATCCAAGACTGACACTTCCTGCAATTGGGCAACGGGGAGGAAAAGTAATAAAATTACCGGGGGGAATGCTTTGCAATGAATTGCGATGCACAGGTGAATTGTTAAATTGCCGGTTAATGATTGGAGGTGCTGCGGCTTTGAGTGAGGTGTGAATTTTTATTGTTCTGATTTGTATTACGTCGTGCCTGACCCACTGAGGCGGGAATCCCATGTTTTTTTGGACCACTGAAAAAGTAAATTCTTTCATCCGTTTTCTTCCAAGGGAAGTCGTAAGTAAGTTTTCGGTGAGAGTTTTCTTCTTTTTCCTTTAATTTTTTTAAAAAAAGGGGCTGACGGGTTATTTGAATGTTAACGATGTTAAATGTTAGGTATTAGGGTCAATATTGAAGTTTGATAACTGTTATTTCCAATATAAAGGTGGGTTTTTGTAGTGGAAGCATTTGCTGCCTTTAAAAATATTTTTCATTCATATTTGTATTCGAGGAATTGGTGTATTATTGTGAAGAATTTGAACGTTTGACAAAGATTTTTTCCCTTCAACATACGTGTTATTTAGTTTCTTTCTTTAACGTTACAGACCACACATGTTTGAAAAAGATTACACCATGCATTTTTTAAAAATAATTGATTTTTTTTTACTTCAGTGTTGCAAATTATAGCTCACCATTTCTGTAGAAATATTTTCAAGAGTTTCACTCACCTTGTAAAATTAGTCAGAAATGTCTGGATGCTGTTTCTTTTCACTCTATAATGGTTATTGGGGTGTTTGAATTAATATTAAAATGAATATAAAAATAGCTAGTAAATAACAGTTACAAACGAAGTATGATAGGAATAATTATAGTTTAAATTATGTATGATGAGAATAACTGTATTGTTAAAAATTATGTTTGTGAATTGACAGGTTTTTGTGGGATGTAGAGTAATAAAGGCATTTATTCCTGTCATGTATGTTGAGAATAATTGTTGTTAAAAATTGTGAATACGACGGATTGATTGATTGTTTTATTAAAGTAGCATTTTGAAACAACTTGAGGGCATATGATGTATATGTCGTGCATAAGTTGTCCGAGATGACGGACCTCGTAATTTTGAAGCAACACGAATGACGATGACGACAGTTAGGTCAAATGACGATTACAACTCCTAAGTCCGACTCCCCAATGTTTAAACTTGCACACTATCCCAAAGTGAAGACTAAGCCTCTACAGATTAAAAGTGCCCTGAGGACTCTCTCGAGCTCACTACTTGATGAGGAAAAATATTCTCAATATGTGAGGAATAACTAAAGACGCGATTATGAATTTTCACATTCTGTATTGTTTCTTTAATTTCTTGAATTAATATCATTTACTGATTAGAAAAACTGATTCGTTAAAGGAATATCCTACTTGTTTTTCTTAGCTATAAGTAATAATGATGGATATAATTTTTAACTAATAATCGCAAAGCAAACATTGTTTGTATATTATAAACTCTCCCCACTATATAAGGTAGATGTAAGATATTTTGTAAAATTAATTCGAAATTATTCATAATTTCTTCAATAATATTCTTAATAATTCTATCTCATTCTTAAATAATATTCATCATTGTAAAATACGATCGATTCAGTAATGTTTACTGGATGTACGCCTCAACTGGCCTTTGAAGTAACAAAACGGAGGAAAGCTGATAATTTACACAATTCAAAGTTAAATTTTTCAAAAGTATTCAAAGTTAAAAGCTTTAATTGATTTCGATTATTATTAAAATGCAGAAATAAATTTAAAAAATTAATAATATCAAATAAAAATCCAAAAGATTCAAATTTAAGATATTAACAATAAGATTCACTGAGATAAATGTATTCATCTTTAAGGTATTTAATTAAACAATGACATTACAAAATATTGACAAAAGAATACCCCGATTTCGAAAGGCTATAATTACAAAACCCTTTAGTTTTGCAAATACAAGAGCCTATTTTTTGGCCTGTTACCCAGGTTTTAAGATTTTTTGAAAAAACTAAATTAAAAATAACACTTGAAAGTGCATAAAAATATAAATGTTCCATGTGTCCATTACACCTGAAACATGACAAAACCACATTTTTTTCAGTATGTTTGATGCTACAGTTTGAATGGGTGTTTTAATTTACATTATCAGTTCGTCAATGTTTTCCAGCTGTAGAGGAAAAAACAAATTTATCATGAGAGAAAGAAATCACAGGGAATTAAACCAGAGCTTCTTGAGAACGTGTCACTGAACAATTATTTCCCTGCTCTTTATCATTTTGTATAAGAGGTGTGTACTATCTGTAACGTATATGGTTTGAAATTCAATCGTTTTCTCTACACTTTCCTTCCCATTTACACTTCCCAGTTAGCTTGTCGAATTGATTTTTTTAGAATGTCAGTGAAAGTTTGTTGAATCCGTTTCTCATTCTCTTTGGACATTACAGGCCGAACAGAAGTTTATCTTCTCAAATGTATGCCTTTTCAGAAAACTGACAAATCCGAAGTAAGATACTCCATCCACATGGGGGACGAATAGAATGTTTATGACGAAATGCTGGTTGTTCAGTCTTTTTCGATCCACTTTTAGCCAATTTAGTAAACAGAACATCTTTTATTGTTCGGCTATCAACTTGGCGCGAAATGACTTATTAAGCTTTCATAGTTAAGGTAAAGGGCCCTTGTTAGACACGTAACGTGATTTAACACCGAATAAAGAGTTTACGAACATCTAATTCCCTGTGATTTATAAAATGCTGCGTTTTCTTGTATTGTTGGGGAGATTTAGCCTTTGAAATGTGGGTGTTCTTCTTAATGAAAATTTTGGTACTTGTGTAAATCCCCATCGACCATGAATGCTGGTGTAATTTCCCATCGACCATGAATGTTGGTGTAATTTCCCATCGACCATGAATGCTGGTGTAATTTCCCATCGACCATTGAAAATTGGTGTAGTTCCAGCTAAACTTGTATCAATACTTTCAGTGGCCAAAAATTCATAATTTGGTTCGAAAGAGTAATGAATGGGCCCTCCTTTTTTACGAATTCGATTCCACATAAATTTATCTATATACGAATCTAAGTCGTGAAACTTGACCTACTAGTGAATATTAGTTCCTTTTCAATGTTTTATTTTATTGGTTAGAAAAAAAGTAGTCGCTGTTTTATCGGTTGTTTTGTTGGGGGGAGATATAGCCCTTCAAAGTTGAGATATTCTTTTGTAAGTTCCCTGTAATGTAATTTTTGGTACTTGTGTAAAATTCTCACGACCATGAACGGTATTGCAATTTCTCATTGACCGCTGAAAGTTGGTGCAGCTCCTGTCAAACGTATGTAAGTTCATCTATATATGAATCTAAATCGTGGTACTTGGTCCGATCGAAAACACTGATGGTTCCATTTCAATATTTTCTTTTATTACCTAGAAAAAAAAGGTAGTTCCCGTTTTATTAGAAGCTTTAACTATGAATACTCTCTTGTCACAATTTTAAGATTACAATGATATTGCTTGTCAATTTTCAAACATAATGACACATCGTGTGTATTCACACATTTTTGGATGTCAGGATTCCTTTGGCGACATTTTATGATTTGGTTGACAGGATTTTACACAATTAGCTGATTTTAATTCTTACTGTCTCTTGGTATGAAGAAGTCAAAGGATATTTTCGTGTCGTTTTTTTTTTATATTTAATGACAGATAGATATTTTCTAACAGAGCCAAATTTTGCTTACTTACATTTTTGGCCTCTGGATTAATTCGGTAGTTAGCATGGAAAACTCTATTAACTTATATTTGCAAGATGAATGAATTTTTTCTAAAGGAAAAAAAATTCGGATCTTTTAAGGTATACAAATCAACAGGTTATAAAAATCAAACTACTATTTCGCACCAAACAATCACAATACTTTACGAATCAAACAATTTATAATTAAAAATGTTAAGATCGTGATCATGATATCTGTCCGGGATATCAAAAATCTTATTTAATCGCAGAATAAGGGGGAAACGCCCACATACTTTTAGTAAATCCTCTTTATATTAAACAAATCGAGTATAAATCATATTTATAAAAGTAAAAAGGTTTACTTCGTGAATAAAAGATGTGCGCTTAAAGCAATTTTATTGCATTTTCTATTTGAATAATGTACGATGATGGCTGAAAAAGTACTTTTATCTGAAGACAAAGGGAATCATTAAGGTAAATTGTTGTTACCATTGGGTTCTGCCATCTGTGTTAAACGGAGCCAAAACAAATTTGACACTGATTCCTAAGTTAGTTTGGATTTGGTAGTCATTTGCTGTCAAATCAAAATCTGATTGCTGCCGCAGGGAGTTATCGACGTCATTTTAAGTTTTCACCGTCTGTGAGACCTATATTCATCATTAAATACCCGGAAACTAAGCAACGATTTAAACGTTGGGTTGCTTCCAGTGATTTTTTTCCATAAAAAGCGAAGATGGTTCATTGGCCAGAAAAGTTATGATGCAGAAATTTTGAGGTGCAAATGGCGTCCTAAACACGAAAACAAGTAACTGAGACTCGAACAGCTGTCCAGTGAATCATAATGCTAAGAGCGGCATCTCTTGGAATTTCTAAGGACTTTTTTAATGACCCTTGTAGCACCTTATGCTGTTTGTCACTAGTAATAAGAGGTGTAACTAAGGTTTTATGGATTTTGCACGGAATATTTGTCAAGTCCTCCTTCTATCTTACATACATTTATAGTTGTTAGGAGATTTCAGTAAGGAATTTTTTTTTTTAAAAAAATAAGTCAATAAAACTTATAAATATTATTGAGGAAACTTCCAGATCATTACTGAAACTTAAAAACCGGAGAAAAAAAATCTTCATATAGGTCAATTTGGATTATCCGATTTAATAGGGTTTTACTCAGCGAGGTTCTGTTATAGATTTAAAAGAAAATACTTCAAAATTATTAGACCAAATTGAAAAAAGAAAAAAAAAAAATCAAATTAATTGGATCAAAATATAAGATAATTAGGGAATTAAAACGGAAATAATTTTTTTTTCTCTTTCTCTTTTCTGCATACGCATACATTTCAGATGTTAAAATTCAATTTGTAAAGATCTACGTACATTATATCGTTGGGGTATTGTTAAAATATCAAATCAAATTGTAATAACAAATTACTTTGTAAAGTATGGGTTCGTTTACTGACCCACACTACACAATTCACGAAAGAAAAGACTTAAATACGAAGTAAATGAAGCATATCGGCTAAACTGACTTGACTATTATGATCTATAAAACGAATAAATTCTAAACATACAATAATATTTTTTTTCCTTTCAAGTCAAGCATCATATTGCTCCTGATCAAACTCTTTCATCCCTTTACCATCGGGAAGCAAGCTATCTGAAAGGATTAAATCATCCCAGAAGTAATCATACACAATCTTCTTGAACAGAAATCGGTTCGAACAACAACTCGTTCTGCACCTGTGACGGTTCAGGGAGGCAGAACCGTTTCACCATTCCGACGGAAGTAACGAGTTCTGTCAGGATAATGTATAGGACGAGGGGCCCAAATGGAGGGTGCGCTATGATTAGAGCAATTTTAGGGTCAGTGCCTCGTTTTCGGCCCTGACCGTTCGCGTGTCGAGCGCACGACGCCTCTGAGGCATGATCATCATAATAATGAACGGGAACAGCTAAGATATATATTGCGAACAGATAACATCTTCTCTAGGGATGAAGTGCGTCGGAAAAGGTAATGTGCGCAACATCCTTTAGGAGTAAAGTTGCGGTTCTTAGTAAAGTAAAAAATATCTTAAGGCTGTCTTCATCTAATGTTACAAGATCAAAACTTGAAAACATTTTTTTAGATTAGAAAAATACGACTTAATATTATGAGTTTGCTTGGTTATGAGAATTTCATCCATTTAATTATAACCATTAAATACACATATTTTGACGTCAGTATTTTACCCGGGCTCTATTGTACTTCTCGCTTCAACTACTTGATTGGGACTGATCAATTGATTATTAATTAACGTCGCACTTCGAAGCAATTTGAGGGCTATTAGTGGCTGACCTCGAAATTTTGAGTCTCAGTCAAGTGACGAAGACGACACCTGAGCTCGCACTACCCTCTCCAAACTTTCACACCTTCTAAAGGAAAGTCTTTGACGTTAGATTTAACGTGCATCCGCCGCGATACATGGTGGGTCTTTAGTAGCACCGGGACTCAAACTTACGACTCGACGAAACAATGGCGGCCACGAGTTTGTAATCATAACCACAAGGCTATTGCGGCCTCTAATTGTATTCGGGTTAATACAATTAAGATTATTACCATCATAATCCTTATTCAATAAGGAATTATGATTTTGTCTATGGTCATGGTAATAGTTATGTATATAAAAATAAAATAAATACACATATGAGGTTGAGTATAAGTGTTTTATTATGTCATAATGATATGTGTATCATACATCATAGTAATAATAATGGTAGCCTAGGTTACCAAATATGTGTATCATACATCATAGTAATAATAATGGTAGCCTAGGTAACCAAATATGTGTATCGTTACATCTTAATAATACACTTATGCTGTAGTCTAGCGGTCATGGTAGCTATTTCGTGATCTCTATGCTACCACTGTATAAACCCTTTGGGACTTTAGTATGACATTGTTTGAATGGATGATCTCTTCGAATAAATAAAAAGTAACTTAAAAAGACAAGAATGTAATGATTTCAATCTTGAGAATAGGCTTGAGGACATTCATTTATAAGCAATGAATAATTTAATATCATATCTGTAAGTAGAGAGAGTGAGCTGAAGTTATCAAATAAGGCATTGAAATCGTGCTTACGCTGAAAAAGGGGTCACAGAATTGAAGATAATTAATATATTCAATGGTTTTGTGAGTCGATCATCATTTTAAGTTCTACTAAGGTGTCAGCCCCGATTGGTTAGAATAAGTTATTTAGTTATTTATAATTTTCAAGTAGAGCATTGCCTGGTTTGAATTTATTTGTGATTGCGTTGATTAGTGACTGTTTAAATATTAATTAAGAAGGTTATGATAAGAAAATAATAACAGGATGCTCAAGTACACGCAGTCATATCTCCGCTCACGAACTTAATTCGATCTGAGACTATTTAGTAAGAGGAAACGTTCGATTAAATTATACATTTTTTGTATTAAATGAATGAAAATAGAATAAATACTTTGAAGTCTCATATGCAAGTTTTTACTTTATTTTTATGGGTTTAATTAAAAAAGAAATATAGAAATAAAAAATGAGAACAGATTTCATTGAGAAGAGCTAACTAAAAAATTGTGCTGTGTAGTATTTTATCATTGTAGATTATTTCTGGTACACAGATGGTTGTGATTGTTGAAAAGAGAACTATTAGAAAAAAGGAGAATATACTTCCATAATAACACTTGTAAGTCCTGATTTTGGAATTTCACCCCCTTTACCTTTATTTTTCATTCAGTGGCTAATGATACAAATGGTAGATTTACTGAAACCAAATTATGTCACGAGATTTGAAAAACGCACACATTGATCACATCATTTAGCTATGATTTCATTTCAATAGTAATTCAAGCGAGCGACATAAGTTGTGCTAGGATATGAACAATTGAGCTTTCCAAGTGGATTGTTCGCGAATTCATGAACCAAATTCATAAATCAGTTTTTACCTTAACTGTAAAGCCATTAATTAACTCATTATTAAAGAGCATCAAATCTGATACATAGTTCATACAAAAAATTGAAATTCATAATTTTTTAATATATTAAAATATATTATTGAATACAGAATATAATATTTTATGCAAAACCATTTTTTTTATCTAAAAAAATTCGAATTAAGACATCTTCAAAAATGACGGCGACAAATTTCGCCATATCTTAAATTAATTTTAACAAACGAGGAAGGTTTTTCACTTTAAAATATGGAATAAAATTTCTTATTCTCTTAGAAGTTTGCCAAAGTTTGATAAGTAGAGGATATACAATCCCGAATACTCGGGTAACCTTTCCTGTCTGCCATGTGGTCAACTGTCTTTGGTGAACGTGAACATGCGATGCCCATCCTTTTTTCGTGTTCCTATTTTCGTTCCCTTTTCACTATCATCCAATACTTACTATCCCCTCTTAACTTTATCTCTCTTCTCGATCATAGTTGTGGTCGCAGTAGCCTAGTAATCATGGTCACGGACTCGTGGCCTGCGGTTTTCGTCGAGTTTTGGGTTCGAGCCCTGATGCCACTGAAAACCCACAGTGTAGCTGAGGCCGATGGACGTCAAATCTGTTGAGGCTCAAAATCCTCTCAGTGCATGGTGTGGAAGTTAGGAGAGGGAGGTGCCAGCTAAGATGTCTTTCTCGTTACTTGACTGAGATTCAAATATTGTATACAAAAATACATCTTTACTGTTCATTTCTAATAGAAATGAACAGTAGAGGTAAATTTTAGTAACATTCTTCTATTATTAAGCATAGCTCAAGCATACTTCTTTTGTAGAAATGTAATAATTGTAAATGTGTTTTGATAAAAAATAAAAACTATATTCAAATATGCTTCTTTCTTAATGACGGTGAATTTAGAGTATGACATTAATTTTGGATTACTTTTCGATACCTAAAAATACATTTTTCTGTATGATTTTGAACCAGGGTTGGGATAGCCGAGTGGTCACAGATAATATCCCTCGTGTTGACTCTAAATTTGACATTACTAAACAATCGATAGAGAAAAGCTACTTAGAAGTTGTGTGATTTATGTAGAAAATCAAGAGAGCCCCAATATACGAGGTGTGGCTATTAAATAACGAGATTGATGCTACTACAGAAGAAGTATGCATGCGCTAAACGCTAGCTATTTAGCACGAAGCGTTCTCTTTCGAATTCAGAGTTGCCACTTGACCGAGTCTCAAAATTACGAAGTCCGACGCTAATAGCCCTCATGTTGTCTGTAGTTCGACGTTAATAAAACCGAACCCAATTGAATTCAGTGCCTCTTGCTTATGTAAACAAATCCGTATACCTGTAGCCTTTGTTCGCATTAGAGTTATTATTTTTTTATTACACCGGAAAAATGGTAACTGTAACTGAAGAGTGACAAATTTTTGTGAAATTTTACATGAAACTTGGAAAAGCCGATAATGAAACATAGAATTAATTAAAAGAAGTGTATGGTAATAAATGCTTATCACGTGCACAATTTTTTGAGTTGTCTTAACGTTTTAAAGACGGCTGCGAAGACGTTGATGATGATTCACGCCCGGGTCACACTTCCCCGTCAAAATGGATGACAATGTCGAAAAAATAGGTAATCTGGCTCGATCTGGCCGTCGAATAAGTATTTGTGTGATTTCTGAGACTGTAGGAATTGACAAAGAATCCGTACGGCAAATTTTACCTAACAATTTTAACATGCAAAAAGTGTGTGTCAAAAGGGCGCCTAAAATTTTTACGTTTGAACAAGAAGCTCGGAAAAATGTTTGTACTGGAAATTTGAATGCTTAGAAAATGATTCAAACTTATTGGAAAGAACGATAACGTATGACGAATCATGGGTTTTTACTTATGATCCTGAAACGAAAGGTTATAGCCAAGTACAGCATTCCATTGCTAAACCATCCACCTAATTCGCCGGATCTTACGTCAGGCGACTTCTGTTTCTTAAGATGAAATCTGCATTAAAAGAAAAAATATTTTAGTCCTTTGACCCTGCGAAAGAGAAAGCGACACTCTTCCTGAAGGAGCTGACAGAAGACTTTCAACACTGTCTCGAACAATGGAAGATTCGCATGGAGCGTTATAGGAATAGAGGAGGGGTGTATAATGAAGGCGATAATTAGTAAATATGAATGAAATCGAATTAAAAAAAAATTTATTGCTTCAATGTCGTTATTTACTAGCTATACCTCGAATAATAACGAATCGATTATTAAAGCATATTTTGCTTAATTATTTTAAAATATATTGCTAAAAAGCAAAAAGTTTAAGGATTTCCGATATTTGTGAAATAGCTGAAATGCTTTAACTACTTGTATTTTTATTATTTAATAGACTAAACCTTTTTAAAATATTACAGTTGTGGTAAATAATTACGCTTGGCTTTTTTTTTCTCGGGCCGCTTAAGGCTCCCATTTACCAGTTATTTTGAAAATTCATTAATCGTGATGTTAATATTATGGACTGCCTCTATAAACATAGATTATTGTATTTATTTGAAACTAATCCAGTGCATCTCTAAAAGAGAAAAAAAATAATGAAAGTTCCTTTAAAATTAAATTTTTCTCGAATTTTCAACATTGTTTCTTACATATGCTTTAAAGATTCATTTTGTAGGTTTTTCATATTTGTACAGTCAGAAATCTAAAACCAGAAGAAAAAGTTATTCTTTCTTTAATCATATAGCTTTAATTCTATGATGTTTCTACTTTCCTATTAAAGCATAGAAATGTGGAATAGTAACACGTAATTTTTTTTTATTTATTTGTATGTAATAAAATGTTCTCGAAAGTGCCAAAATCATGAAAATTATTAAAGAATTAAATTTTCTTAACGTTTTTAAGAAACATTTAAAGCCATTTCTTCAAAATCTACAAGCGAATCATTGATAAAGACATATATTTTCGAAAATGTAAGGAAGTCATATGATTCTATAGAACTCTTCATTATTCTAACACTTATTATTACGTTGCACTGTATATCAGTTAGGCACAAATCTTTTCATCAATTGTTCACTCTTTTCCGGCGATAAGCTTACATAATTTAAAAATAGGCTTTTAATTGATGATCGCTTGTAATCTTAATGAAGGTGTTACCATGGTGTAATAGAAATAATTACAAGAATTAAATTACGTTACAATTAATGGTTCATACCGTACTAGAGATAAAGTTTTATTTAAATAGACTTAAAGAACCTTGAAGTTTTGTACACATGTTCAGTTTGGACGACAATACAATATTCAGTTTGGACGACAATACAATATTCAGTTTAAAATTATAAATAAAAAATAATTATAAATATTTTGCTGGAACTAATTTGAAAATGATGACAAAAAATGTATATTTTTTTTAAAATCAACAACAACAACAAAAATAAAACTTCCATTTGGCGTGAGAGTTAAAGAACTAAAAAGTAAAAAAAAAAATTTTTTTCTTCGGTCAATAAGAAATTAAATGAAAATGCACTAATGATAACTTACTATCATTATAAATAAAAGAAGTGAAGATTTTTTTAATCTAACTGAAATATTATGCCCTAAAAACAGAAGTATTGAGCACACTCCAACTACCTAACTTATGATTGCTCATAACGCTCCTGTTTTTATTGAAGAATTTTCAGCAGGTTTGAAAAACCTTCCCTTTTTTTTTCCCCGATGATAATAAACTATCATTTTTTTCGATCGTGGAAGCCTAGTGGTCATGATCGTCAATTCGTGGAGAGCATTGTTTTCGTCAAGTTGGAGATTTGCATCTAATACCACAAAAAACTAGCCCTTGTAACGGGACTGATGTACACTAAATCTAGTTGCGGTCCTAAGTCCTCCTGTTGGCCTGTTGTACTTTGTTTCAGTTACGTATTGCTCTTACATTTTTTTGGCCTCTTGGATTAAATTGGTAGTTAGCATGAAAACTCTAACTTATATTTTACCCAGTAGATGAATTTTTCTAAGGGAAAAAAATTCAGGATCATACAAGATATACAGTCAACTGATTTAGCAAAATCAAACTACTATTTCACTTTTAGTATTTCAATACTTTACAGATCAGCAAATTTTATATTAATCATAGATCGTGATCATGATAATGTTAGGGATGTCAAAATCTTATTGTCATAGAATAGGAAGCACCCACATACTAGTAAATCCTCTTTTATAATGAATCATTATAAATCCCTTGTTTGTAAGTAAAAGGTTTACTTCGTGACAAAAAGGTATTTACTTGAAACAAGTTTTTATTTGCATTTCTATTTGAATAAATCGATGATAAACAGTACTTTTATCTGAAGAATAAGGAATGAAACTAAGATAAATTGTTGTTTGCAATTTGGACTGCCATCTGTATTATGGAGCCAAAGGCAAATTTGACATGGATTCTAAGTTGGTTTGATTTGGTAGACTCATTTGCTGTCAAATCAAAATCGGTGCTATACAAGGAGTTATCGACGATCATTTTAAGTTTTTTCGTCTGTGACCTATATTTCATCATTAAATACCCGAAGTAAACAACGAGTTCAAGCGTTGGGTTGCTGATTTTCCATAAAAGCAGTGGACAATTGGCCAGAAAAGTTATGATGTTGAGGAGTGCAAATGGCGTCCTAAAGCTTGCCAGAAACAGTAGCGAAGATCGAACCGTATCCAGTGCAGTCATATGCTAAAGGCTTGTCTCTGAGTTTTAATGACCCTTGGCACCTTGTTTTGTATATTAGTAAGAGGTGTATAAAGTTTATGGTTGCAGAATATTTGTCAAGTCCTCCTTCTATCTTACATACATTACTATAGTTGTTAGGAGATTTTAAGTAAGAATTTTTTTTTTAAAAAATAAGTCAATAAACTTTATAAATATTGTGAAACTTTACAGTCTTTACTGAAGCATAGGAAAAGAAAAAAATCTGCCATAGGTCATTTTAGGATTAATCCATTTGTAAGAGTTTTATAATAGGGTTCTGATAGATTTAAAAAGAAAATACTTTCAAAATTATTGATAAATTGAAAAAAGAAAAAAAAAAAATCAAAATTAATTGGATCAAAATATAAGATATTAAGAATTAAAACGAAATAATTTTTTTTCTCTATATATACACTATATACACATACATTCAGATCATTAAAATTTGGCAAAAGATCTATGCATTATATCGTTGAATTATTGTTAAAATATCAAATCCAGGTGTAACAAATTACTTTGTAAAGAATGTAGGACTAGATTTACTTTATTACTACACAATTCACGAAAAGACTTAAATACAAGTAAAATTGACATATCATTATTGACTTGACTATTGATCTATAAACGAATGATTCTCAACATACAATAATATTTTTTTTTTTCAAGTCGAGCATGTAGCCTGATCAAACTCTTTATTCACTTTATCAAGAGCTTAAAAAGCTATCTGAAAGTTAAATCTTAAGTAATATACACAATCTTCATGAACGAAATCGATTTCGAGCCATGCTTTCGTTCTGCCTGGAGGCAGACAGTTCACCATTTCAGGCGAGTATTACAGGAAGTTCTGTCTGAGGGATAGTAAGGACAGAAATTTAAATGGAGGAGTGCTTTGTTAAGTGGTACAGGGGTCAGTGCCTCTCGTTTTTAGGCTGACCGTTCGCATGTCGGCACACGACACTTACTCTGAGGCATGGTCATCACAACTGTGAACAGAACAGCTAAGATATATATTGCAGGCAGATATGTCTACTCTGGGATGAAGTGCTGCGTCGGAAAGAAAGATATGCGCAACATCCTTTGGAATGAATTGCGGTTCTTAGTAAAATTAAAAAGAAACTCTTTAAGCTGTCTTCATCTATTTATGAATCAAATGAAAACAATTTTTTTAGATTAGAAAATAAACTTAATATTATGAGTTTGCTTGGTTACGAGAATTTATAATTTAATTATATTGTTCAATATGTTTTGAGCGTGATGTTTGATCTGTTCTTCTCGCTTCCTTCTTGATTGGGACTGATCAATTGATTGATGATGCATCTTGCTTCAAAACCAGGCGAGGCCTATTAGTGGCTGACCTAAATTTTGGAGTCAGGTCAGTGACGAAGACGACTACAAGCTCACCGCTATTTTCGCTACAAGAGAAAGTCTTTGGTGTTCAGATTTAGCGATGCATCCGCAAATGCGATTCTTTGGCCTTTCCAGGACTCAAACTTGACTCAGGCAACAATGGCGGCCACGAAGGTTTAATCATAACCACGAGACTATTGCGACTCTAATTTATTCGGTTGTACAATTCTGAATTATTCTATATAAATGCTGTTAATGAAATTATGATTTTATTCCTATCGTCAGCCAGTAAATGGTGCCATGTAAAATAAAATCATCTACATACAGTTGGTCTCTGATGTTTATTATATCACTGTAGTATCGTAAGCTCCCCATCCACTAAATAATAATAATGGTATTCAGGTTATAATCTCGTATATCATGTCTGTATCATAATGGTATGAGTAACAAATATTGTATCGTTATCTAATAATACATATGATCTGGTCTGGTAGCTATTCTGAATCTCTATTCAACAGGAAATTTATTTGAATGGATGATCGAATAAATAAAAGAAATAACTTAAAAAGACAAAAGAATGTAATGATTTCCAATCAGAAATGAAATACGGGGACCCAATTCATTTATAAGCTAATGAATAATTTAATATCATATCAGTAGAGAGTGAAACAGGTTATCAAATAAGGCAGGCAGTGATGCCCACGCTGAAAAGAGATGCAAGGTGGGGAATGATAATATATTCAATGGTTTTGTGGTCATCATTCCATGAGTTTCTCAAGGTGTCATTTGATTGGTTGAACCAGATTATTGGGTGTTATAATTTCAAGTAGAAACATGCCTGGGTTGAATTTGGTGGCGGTTGCGGTGGTGACGATATTCAATTAAGAAGGTTATGATGAAAATAATAACGGGATGCTCAGTACACGCAGTCATCTTCCCGCTCACGAACTTAAATTCAGGTCTGACTATTTAGTAAGGAAGAGGAACAGTTCAGATTCAAAATTCTTACCATTTTGTATTAAATGAATGAAAATAGAATATAAATACTTTGGTCTCATATATGGTTTTCCTTTCATTTTATGGGGTTGTTCAAAAAAAGAAATATTCAAGAAATCATCAGAACAGATTCACTGAAGAACTAACTAAAAAAATTGTGCTGCATTGTAGTATTTAGCTCAATTGCTTGAATTCATTTTGAATCGGACGTAGGTGTTGAAGAACTATTAAGAAAAAGAATATACTTCCATAATAACTACTTAGCAAGTCTGATTTGAATTTCCACTTTACCCTACGCTATTTTTCATTCAGTGGCTAATGAGTACAGATTTACTGAATAGTGCATGTCACGAGAAGTTGAAAAGCATTGATCACATCATTCCATGGAAGACTCATTTCAAACCTAGTGATTTCAAACGGTACCGTTGTGCTGGGATATGAACAAGTGGGGCTTTCAAATTATGGATTCGCCATTCAGACCAAATTAAATCAGTTTCTGCTAAACTGCAAAAAGCCATTAATTAATATTCAAAGGCAAATAAATCCATGGACAACACCAGATAGAATTATAATTTTTTAATATGTTCATCCTCTTGTTAGAATACAGATATATGTTTATGCAAACCATTTTTTTTCATCTAAAGGTTCAGAATTCAGAAACATCTTCAAGAGCGACAAATTTATGCTATCTTCATTAAATTTTAACAGAAACGAGAAGGTTTTTCCACTTTAAAATATGCGGTAAATTTATTCTCTTAAGAGTTTGCCGCGTTTGATAGAAGTAGAGGGATAGCCACAAGTTCGAATATAGTGCCTAATGTCTGCCATGTGGTTATGTCTTTGGTGAACATGGTGTACGATGCCATCTTTTTTTTTCGTTTCCTATTTTCGTTCCTTTTCATATCATCCATCCACTTCCCCCCCCCTTTATCTCTTTATAGTCTGTAGTTGTAGTCAAGTAGCCTAGTAATCGTGCGGATAATGGCTGCGGACTCAATCAGGGTTTTGGGTTCGAGGCTGGGTTACTGACCCACAGATTAACCGCGGTTGATGGACGTCAAATCTGTACGGTTCAAAAATCCATAAAGTCTTTGAATTGTAGAGGATTAAGGAAGAGGAGGTTGCATAAACTAGTGTCCTTTCTCAATTTATGACAGAATCAATGTGCTAAAATACATCTTTAATGTTTGTTTCTAAGCCGAAATGGTGCAGTGAAAATATATTTTAATGCTGCATTCTTCTATTCATTAAGCACTCATTTTCACTTCTTTGTGAGATATTATTAAATTGTGAAATAATGTTTGATAATAAACTATTCAAAGAAATATGCAGCTATTTCTTGTGATTGTTTAAGAGTATGACATTGATTTGGGTTACTTTTTCATTCAAAATAAGACAGTTTTTCCAGGATTTGAACCAGGGTTGGGAGAATCACAGTGGTCTACTAATATCCTCGTGTTAATCTCAATTTGACATTGCTAAAAGATAGAGAAAAGCTCCACTTTAGAAGTTGTGTGATTTTATGTAGAAAATCAAGAGCCCTAATGCATACGAGGTGGTGCTACAAGATAACGAGATTGATGCTACTAAGAGGCAAGATTATGCGCCAATCGCTCAGAAGCTATCAACGTTCAGCACGCGTTTTCTTCTACAGAATTCAGAGTTGCCAGTGACCAGCCCTCAAAATTATTTAGTCCGACGCTAATCAGCCATAATGTTATTCAGCGTTTGGGCAAGTTGACGTAAAACCGAACCCACTGCCAGTGCATACGCATGTAAACAAACGATGTATGTTCTGGTCTCCCAGAGTATTATTTTTATTACATTCCGGAAAATGGTAACTGTAACTGAGTGACAAATGCGTGTTACGAAACTTGAAACCGATAATGACATAGAATTAAAAGTAAGTGTAGTAATAATGTATCATGTCACAATTTTGGTTGCATGCTTAACGTTTAAAGACGGCTGAAGACGTTGTATGATTCGATTCACGCCGGTTCACAGTCAAAATGGATGACAATATCAAGAAAAATAGGTGGTCTGACTCTGATCGCCGCGTCAACAGCATGTGATACGATTTGAGACTGTGCAATTGAAAGAACCGGTACGGTGGTTACCAACATTTGCCAGCCAAAAGTTGTGTATACGGGCGCTACAAATTTTTACAGTTTGAAACAAGAAGCATCGGAAAATGTTTGCTAAACTTGAATGCTTAGAAAGTAGTCAAACTTATAAGGAACAGATAACGTGGACGAATATGGGTTTTACTTAGCATACCAAGAGAAAGGTTATATGCAACAGCATTCCATTGCTGCAAACTTCCGTCTAATTCAGCCGGATCGCGCCGTCAGGGCGACTTCCATTCAGATGAGAATCACTCATTAGAAAGAAAAATTTTGATCCTTTGAAGCCTCCATGAAAGAGAAAGCGACGCTCTCTTCCGACAGGAAAGGGGCTGAAGCAGAAGACCTCAACACATATCTATCAATGGAAGGATCTGCATGTAGTTACTAGAAGACGAGAGGGTATGTTAGCTGGTGCAATAATTAGTAAATATGAATGAAATTGTAATAAAAATTTATTGCTCAATGCTGTATTATTTATAGCTATACTGAATAATAATTTAATGATTTTAAAGCATATTGCTTAAGATTATTTTAAAATATATTTACAAAAGTCAAGTAAGCGTTACGATATTATGTGAATAGCTGAATGCTGCATTTAAGCTTCACTGTATTTAATAGATCAGGCCTTTAAAATATTACACGGTTGATGGTAAAAAATATACGCTTGGTCTTTTCCTTGGCTCCTTTACAGAATTCTTTTAATATATTGACCTTTCGTGATCGTTAATGTTATGAGATCTACTAAAGCATGATTCATTGTATTTATTTGAAACTTCCGTGTGATCTAAAAGAGAAAAAATAATGAGTTCCTTTGTACATTTTCACCATAGAATTTTCCAAATAATGTTTTCACTATGCTAAGATTCATTTTTGTAGGTTTTCATTCCTTTGTCGTAGATAAATCTCAAACCAGAAGAAAATAGTTGGGCTTTTAATCATATAATGTGTTACCTTCATGATGTCTAACATCCCTTATTCAAGAAACTGATGTAATAAATGTGAATGTTTTTATTATTGGCTGAATAAAATGATTCGATAAGTGCCAAATGCGAAAATATTAAAAGAATTAAATTTTCTAATGCGTTTTAGAAACATTTAAGCAATTCATTGTAAATCTACATACGAATAATTGATAAAGACATATATTTTCTGAAAGATGGGCAAGAGATCTATGATCGAACTTTCACTTATGTCTAACACTATTACGTTGTCCCTGTATATCGGTTAGTACAAATCTTATCAAGTTGGTTACTCTTTTTCCGATATTTTAATATGACAGGCTTTTGTAATTGATGCTAAGATAATCTTAATGAAGGTGTTACATATGTACTATGAAATAATTAAAAATTAGATTTACAATTAATGGTTCGTACTAGGCCATAAGTTATTTAAATAGACTTAAGAACATTTTTGTACTCGTTTCAGTTTGGATCGACAATGCAATATTAGGTTTGGTGATGACACATCATTTCGTTTAAAATTATAAATAAATATTATAAAATATTTTAGCGTAATTTGAAAATGATGACAAAAATTTTTTTTTTTAAATTCAACAACAACAACAAAAAATAAACTTCCATTTGGCAGAGTAAAGAACTAAAAGTAAAAAAAATTTTCTTCGTCAATAAGAAATTAAATGAAAATGCATAATGATAACTTATCATTATAAAATAAAAGAAGTAGATCAAGGAAATATTATGCCCTAAAAACAGAAGGCAGCACACTCCAACTACTAACTTGCGTTATCATAGCCTCCTGTTTTATGGAAGATCTCAGCGGGTTTGAAAACCTTCCTTTTTCCTGATGATAATAAACTTCATTTCGTCGACTGGAAGCCTAGTGGTCATGATCGTCAATTCGTGGAGCATTGTCGTCCAAGTTGAGATTTGCATCTAATCAAAACTAGCCCTTGTAACGGGACAGAG